>BMAV01015907.1:0-105988 GCA_019973955.1 Trichonephila inaurata madagascariensis
TCTCGGAATCGTGAAGCTGGGTGATTATACCGAGCAATGGGTCGTCCCTGCAACGTAGGGGCCCAAGCTGGGGAAAGGGTGCTTGCAGCTTGATTACTTGAAGAAATCGATGAAATGAACGCCCTGGGGGAAAAGATGCAAATGCGGGGAATGGCTATTGTTCGAACTTTAATTAACGGTATAATTGTCACTTTCAATTTTTCCCAGCCTATTCACTACCCACCGTGGTACCTTCCACTATTTCACGGCTTTTGGCTGAGACGGGGTTACGCCCACATCGACCTTTAAGACGTCTACCTTTGATCCCACCACATCGGTGGAATCGTCTGAAGAGGCGTTTCAGCCAATTATCATGGTTGTCATCGGACTGGCTCGCTTTTTTTTAACGATAATCTCGTTTTTACCCCAAGATGATGACTATCGTTTCCGTGTCTGAAGAGACCTGGGCCAACGGACTCAATCAGCCTTTGCTTTACAAAGTCATACAATCATAACCCCTGGTGTGATGGTATGGAGTGCTATCTCACACGATAGGAGGTCATCTCTAGTCATCCTCCATACATTTTTAACAGCTCAAAGATATGTTGATACCATCCTACGGACTGTTGTATTATCCTTCATGAAATATCATCCGGGGGCCAATTTCCAACAAGATAATGCCATGTTCCATATCTCTCGCATATCTCTGGACTGCCTTCGTGCCGTTAATACTCTTCCTTGACCCAGATAGGTCCCCAGATCTTGTATCAATCGAAGATATCTGGGTGAGTGAGTGAGTTTGGTGTTTCATGGCGCAAGAGCCAGTTTTGGCTATACTGCGCCAAACATTCATAGGTCTGTGTCTGGACGGGAAAAAAAAAGGAAAAATGGAGACAAGATGGAGGTCGAAAAAAAGAAGGATCCTGGGGTGGCCGTGTTTCAAAAATAAAATATCTGGGATATGTAGGGAAAAAGATTCGGAAGTCAAATTATCGCAGATCTCGAGCAACAACTGGTGAATTCCTAACAGAATGTATCGCAGGATGCCATTGGGTTTTTTCACCCTTTACTGGGGCCCCAAGCGTTTCCTTTTTGGGGTGGTTCCATGAACTGCTGATTTGAACATTCAAGCTGTAATCTTAGGCTATTGATAGGACCTATGGCTTTGATATTTTTATCATCTTATTATCTATGCAGGAGCTGTACACATATTTAATTTCATTAAAAACAACCACTTCCTTCATGGTCTTCGATTTTTTTGCAGAAGAGTGTATATTAAAGGCTTTGCCATCAATATAAAATATTTCAAGCTGAGAAAATTATTTATCTATTTTTTATTTTTTACAATCACGTAACTGGTCCCTATGAAAATAAAATTTCCGATTAAAGCATTTGAAGAATGGAAGTGCTTACTAGTGAAAGCGTTTATAACTTAAGTGCATTTTTTAAAGGTTTTCTGACGTTTATTACTTTTTTTTATCATAAAAAATTCTTAGTTATTTTGATAATAAGAGTACGATCAGATAAATTACATGAAAAGCACGAAAAACCCAATTTTCCCAAAAAAAGAACTCAATTTTGACGGTCTGTAAAGATAATCACGTGCGTTCTTCATTTAAATTAAAAACCGACATTAAACTGACTTGTACTAGCTGTTCTGCAAAATTAACATTAAGTCTCAAATTTTATAATTGGGTAAAGATATTCAAGTATTATGGAAGAAAATTCAACGGGAAGGTTTTAAAGTTACAAAAAAAAATCTGATTTTATACATGTGCCATTAAATTAAGAGTATTTTTCTTACTTATCCGCGTTATTAATGATGACAATATGCATTGTTTCAATTCCTACACACACTATTAGCTCACACTCTCTCTATATATATTTATTTATCTTGGTGAAATTTTCAATCATTAATTAAAGACATTTTAAAGCGCTCCATTAAGCTGAAATTTTATATACATGATTATTTTGGATGACAATACAGTAATTTAATTATGATTAATAAAAATTAATTGATTAAAACTAATTATTCAAAGAATTACAAATACAGCCACGTTGGCGACTTGTGTCAAAACTTGAAAAGGTTTTTTTCTCACGTGTTAAAGCATTCAGTTGAAGTGAAATTTTATATACGCGATTGTTTTGGATGACAATACGATACTTTAATGATAATTAATAAAAATTAATTACCACTTAATGTTGTTATTCTGTCATATGTATATACATATTTATATTAATTGTAACCATTTAATAAAAAGTAGTTAAATAAAATTTTTCTTTCTTGATCTAAGTAGGAATTGACTTAAAATTTTTTTTTTATATTACTTGTTTAAAAGAAAATTTCTGTAGAAAACAAAAATTGGCAACAACGAAGCCCATAGAAGTGATTGGCGGAGAACATATGATTGCATTTATCCTGTGACTATGACATCACATGAATTTATGAACTGATTGGTTGGAAACACGTGATTGTAGGCATCGTGAAATCAAGACATACGAATTTAGCTCATTGATAATAACCCAAAATTAAAGATATATAACCTCATATTATAATTATATATTCTCTAAATGTTTTATAAGTATACAAAATAACCTTCATTATTTTCCTTACAATATCTTGTGCCTTTTTTTACGAGCCTCTTGCTTTTCTACATTCATGCATCCTGTTATGGATTTAGAATTCATTATATTAGCAAGAATCATTATTGAAAAAATTCAAAGCATTCACACATAAAAAAATAATATAATTTCTAATACCTTGAGAAGTTAAAATTAAAAAAAATTCCTTAAACTAATATTTGATAAATTTTTTTACCTAAACATGTAATAGCAATTCTTTCATCTCTAATTCTCAGAATATTCTCGGCATAGTTTAAGGTAGCTCCAACAAACCATTCATTATCCAGAAATCCGGGACCTGTCTTCACTAACACCTGAAATAAAAGTTGCTTAGTTTTATATCCGTGTCATACATTTATTTTAAAATAAAGATTTCTACTTCAATTTTATTATCAGGTATGCACTGAAGTACTATCCTATTTGAAGGTATAAATTTCCAGTTTAACTGACGTCACACATCATGACGTCATCATTGACCTATGAGACATAGGACATAGCATGTAAATTCGCGGGTATTTTTGACTGTACAACATCGGCAAAGGCATACAAAACGGTCACATTATAAAGCGTGGAGGATCGACTGCCCTTCACCGTTGAATCCTGTCAGGTGTGTATTTCAATGGTCCTGGGTGCATTTACCCAGGAAACTCATTGGTGAATGGACTCGCTCTTCAATGAGTTTTACTTCGAATTTAGCCCCGATGACCAACGAAGATGTGTCTGAAGAAGTCCAGGAAGCGGTGGGAACTCACTGACTGCTTGCAGGTGAAATATGGCAATTTTTTTTGTTAAGTTGAGATTCGTTAAAAATGGATTTTGTGGATATCGACTTTGGGGGAGTGAGGTGTTATGGGGTAGTAAAAGATAGTTATACTTCCATTTTTAGTCCTGATATTTTTAAATCAGCGATGGCTTTAATAATGTTTTTCAATACAATAGAAACCTAATGCTAGGGCTTAGATGTCAATAGCTTAAAAGTAATATATACAGGTATAGGACAAAGTTATAGATGCACCTGTGAAAAAATGAAACTTTTATTATTAAGGAATTGGGCCACCCTTGGCCAGAAAGATAGCTTTCATTCGACGAGGGATTCACAAATAAAGGTCTTGAACAAATTTCATCGGAATTCGCACTTATTCCTCGTACAGGTTCGTCTCTAGTCCAGATAGTGTAAGTGAAGGAGGAAACCGACCACTGAATTTGTTCTCTTAAAAAACCCATAAACACTCAATGATGTTCAAATCAGTGGACTAGGGACACTACTTTAGATGTTCTACTTCATCATGCTCATGTAATCATGTTTGAAGACAGCGAAATGTGTGAACAGAGGCATTGTCATGTTGGAATACAGGACGTTCTCCAGGAAGGAGAGTGAAGCATAGGGGGAAGATATATGATCTGCGCAAATACTTCGATAATAGTCGCATGTGATTATCTCCCTCAAGAACAAGGAGAGGCCTCAATCTACGCGAAGATATTGAGCCCCACACCATCACAAAGCTTTCTCCATGTTTCACGGTTGGAACCAAGTAGTCAACATGGGGGCTTTCTACTGGTGTATCCCAAAAATGAACACGTTTTCCGAGTTGTCGAAATTATCAAAAAATAAAGATTCATCAGAACATATGACTTGTTTCCCTTGTAATTGTGTCCAGTTTAGGTGGTCTCAGCACCACTCTAGTCTCTTCATGACATTCTGCCGAAACTAACAATTTTGGAATAGCTATTCTGCCATAAATGCTCGCAGTATAAAACTCCCGTTGAACAGTTTTTTCATGGATACGGGGTTTTGAGGGTGGGTATTGATCTCAGACGTCATTTGCGGCAGTGTAGTCTTACGTTTTCGGGTGACTGTCCTCTTCAACACCCGTCTTTCACGGCCTTTCAACTTCGATTGTCGTCCACTGCTGTGCTTCACAGAAGACACCCTGCCCAGGTTTGTGTGGGCTGTATAACCCTTGATACATGAGTCCTTGAAACATTTACAATGTTGACTGTTTTGGACATAGACGCTCCAGAGAAGCGAACTTCAATTATCATTCATCTTTTCATGTCGGAGAAGTCGGACATAATCAGGCTTTGTTAAGAATAGAATTTCTCGTGTAACTCTTACACTGTCAAATGTTTGATTGATAACTTCCCTTTCGCCACCACTAGGTGGTACACTATTGTGACACGTGGCGGCCTTTTATTGGACAGTCGTACGATGACTCAGTTTTAAAGTGACTGTTCCTATTATTTTGTCCTGTATAATACGATGTTAAGAAATATCGAGGGAGTGGAACATTTTACATTTTGTTTGATTTTAGCGATTAATAAATTGCAGCATATATAGAGCGCTTACTTCAGTACATCAACTTATTCGACAAAAGCGTTTAAGAGAGAGTTGTTTATTTTTGCATGAGTAGTTGATTTGAGCTCTTTGCTCGTACTAAAAATGCTTTGTCAAAAGTGTCTAGCTCTTAAGAAGTCGGCTGAAAAGTTAGTTGCATTTAATTATTACTGAAGACAAAACTAAAAACATGCCAATTACAAAAGCTCCAATAGGTTTTAAATATCAGTAGACTGAAAATTACAAATTTGAAGTGGTTGATAATTTTGCATGTTTGGGCCCAAACATTAGCACCCTAAACGACATTTGCTTTGAAATTAAAAGACATATTATTGTTGCTAACCTCTGTTTTCATGGTCTAAGAGCTTTTTTAAAGTCAAAATTGATTAAAAGACATACAAAAATCACGCTATATAAAACAATCATCAGACTCGTATTTGCTTATGGATCTGAAACTTGGACTAAACCACAAACTGAACAGCTAGCCACTTTTGAGCGCAAAGTTCTTATCTTCTTCGAATCTTTGGTGCTGTTAATGAGACTTTTTTTGGGAAAACGACGGCATAATTTTGAATTATATAAGCTATATAAGGAAGCAGATGTCATTAAATCCATCAAGAGTTGGTAGTTTGAGGTTTGAGGGTCACATCTGTCGTATGGACCCCCATCCTTGACATTCAGAATCAATCTTATTGAAATTAGAACTAGGGTTACCCAAATTGGGGATGCGCTGATTTTTTGGGGAGGTTTTTAAATTTTTAAAAGGTGACAAATTGGGGGTTGTTGCTAAGCGGAGATCAGAATGAAAAGGGTTCCTAAGAAGGCCTTGACCCACCCAGGACTATTGTGTCAATAGAAGAGGAAGTATAATTTGAACCATCAAACAGCCAGGTCATACATTAGATGACTGGTGCGAAAAGAAATTCCTCATCAGGACAAAGTTGATAACCCTATTTCTGTCCTTTGCTACTTACAGAAGAAGATGCTGTTGCAGCATTTTTCATTTTTAAAAAATTGAAAACTAAAATTTTTAAAACCCGTATTTTTTTGAAGCAACCAAAGGAAATAATCCCCAATTTCTTCTGCCCAGAAACTTTCACAGTTGTAAAAAGACCCTTTTCAAAATCCCGGGAGGGGGTCTGTAAGACGTAAATAATATTAAATTCTTCAATGACATTCAAACTTTTATCAAAAGATCTTAAATTTCATACTTTCATACTTTTTCAATGATCAAATGCACTTAAAAGGGGAAAAAATATTTTATAACGAAGCAAATTTTTAGGGAAAAGAATAAATCGCTTTTATAGAAGATGGAAAAAAGGCCCAGAAGAATTCTTCTGGATTCATACAACCCACCACCATAATAGTAGTTCTCGATCATTCCCATGTGGGGAAAGACCCCCTTTAATAGCTAAAAATTTTAAATTTTAATTTCTTAATTTTATTTATTTAACTCTAACTTTATTTTTTAAAGGACCCCCACAGGCTTCCCAAAAATAGTAATAACCCTTTGACACCAGGACAGCGAATAGAGTATTAGCTCACAGTTACCTCTCGGCCAATGGCAGACGAGTTTTCGCCTGCCTGCAAGATTTAGGATTTATGAACTTCAAGACCGCTGAAACCTGTCAGTTTGATTCCGCCTTCTTTTCACGTCCACTCATCAATCAGGACTCACGAAGGCGATAAAGGCAAGTCAACGTCAAGAGCCCAATACGTTCAGTATGGGAAGGAGGAACGCTTCACGTTCCAGTTCCCAAAGATGACCAGCGATATAGAAGATGGAAATATCTTCTATTATTGTAAGACATTTTACTAAAATATACATTCCACATACTTCTTTGATTTTGAGAACTAAATAGAATTTATAAAGTCTTGAGACGTTGACAGGGAAAATTTTACTATAAAATCATAAGAGTACAAAAAAGGATTAAACTATGATTTCTGCCATACATAACTAATTTGTTTCGCACAACTGTAGTGAAAAAATAAGATAAAATTATCACGATACAAAAGAAGTCACAAATGACATTTTATATTGTTAAGTAAAATAAAAACAATGTGAAAAGAACAAGAATTTAGTTTTCATAACTGTAGAGTAACTTCCATAACTGTATATTTATTAAAGTTTTAAAAAATTATTTTCATAAATTTTTCAATTGAAATTCAAGCAAATGTACGTATATCCAGTATTGGATAATTATATTTAAACTCCAAATTCACGTGTTTTTACTAGAGTCATACTGCTTTTGTACATAAGAAGATACAGAATTAAAAATAATTTTTTTAAAATATCATAATTCAGAGAAAATAATTTAAATACTTAAAAAAAGGATGAAAAAATATTTTAGTTTTATAATAATTCCTGTTTTCTAAAAGCGTTTTACACAAATTCTTACGATTACAAAAACTGGTTTCCAAAAGTTAAACAACAAATTGAAAAATCGCGATGAATCGGCTAAAATTAGATAAAAGTTCTTAAAATTTGGGTATGTTACAAACAAAAACCAAGTTGGATCTAGTGGCAGTTTAAAAAAGAGCGATGTCGCCATCTTTTTTTAAATACGATACAGTTTAAAATAATCTGCTCAATAGGGAGCAACTATTACATGTGAATAGCGATATATTAATTTCTAGAGCTAAAATGTGAAAATGAGTTCAAGGTGACACTTGTCGGTATAAATATGTTATAGAGCTATAGAGAGACTAGAATTTGCAGGATTGCTAAATGTAAACCATTCCATAGTAAGCCGGTTCTGGAACTAATTTCTAATTATTAGCTTAGCCTCCTGAAGACCTATTAAAAAGAGACCAAGACTTCTTACTTCTCTTTAGTTGACCGGTATTTTTCATTTGGTACATATCGCTGCAGAGTTTCATTTATATATCTCAACATAGATTACCTTTTATTTCTACTAGTGGAAAAACAATAATCGACCCCGACAGTACATATAAGGATGCTGAAAAGAGGTCTGTATGTTAAAGATATCTGGTATTCAGAGATTTGTTGAGGTCTGCTATCCAGCAACAGGAGGAAGCGTTTGAATTAACAACATAGTAATATAAACTGGACAGAATCAGTGGACGTCTGTTTTGTTCATTTGTCCTACTTTGCTTTAAAGAGTGGTTTTCAACTAGTCTACATGTGGAGAGAGCCAACATTCCATATTTTCATCTAACGTACCGGGAAGAGGACCTATACAGAAGGCGGTGTTCTTGTATGTAAGGGACTATTTTTAGGTTGGTGCACAAACCACCTATACCAATATAGATCTCTCAATGCTCACAGAAACAGACGTGCCATACTGGATCTTACTGTTCGTCCGTAGGCTGTGGCAATTTATACCTTTATTTATATACGCAATATACCTTTATTTTGATGGCAGATAATGTCCACTCTTGTACTGTTAGCCTCGTGCACCAATTTCTTAAGGAAACCATAATTCAAATAGAAATACAAGCACGCTAAACCAATCTCAATAGAAATGTGTTGAGTGCTCTCGAAAGGCCCGTTGCTGTCCTCGAGCATCTTCCCTTTACATGACCAAAGGACATTATAATCTATGCAACTCTTTGACATTATCATAAACAGTTTGAAATAACACTGTCACGCCTTATTGTTTGGAGAGATCATACCTAATATTGAGAAAACATTTTGTTTTTTTCGTGGGGGGTTTAAAAGTTTGTTGATATCATAAAATGAAAATAACATGACATTTACTTGTGTTTTTAAGGTATACGAAGCATAAAAAAATATTATCACCAGGTTCAGTAAAATTTTGCATACAATTTTTACGTGTTTAATTTCAGGGTTCTTAAGTTTTGGAAACCAATGTAAATATGAAAAAAAATATTAAAAACTAAAAAATGATTGATAAATAATACAAATTATACTACAAATAGAACTTACCTAATTTTTACGTTGTTTTTTTCTCTTTATAATTTTTTAAATTTTTTAGTTCAGTTCCTGGTATTTTTTTGTTCCATGCCCAAAAAATTCCGTTTTTCTAACGCCCACGCTATCTTTCAGTACCCTTTGGAATATTAATATTTTTTAAATTTAAGATTCAAAATGTCTGACAAAACGTTCCTCCCGGTTATTCTAGTACGCGTTAATTTAATATTGCCAATTTCTCCTCTTTTTTTTTTTTTTTTTTTGCAAAATGGAAAATGTTTGCATTTATGTAGGGTTGGAAAGTCCTTCATCCCCCCCCGCTTTACTTCAGTGGACAATCCCCCACGCGTCACACCCCGCCAATAATCCCCACAAAATACAGGGGGAAAACACAGACGGCGTAAGCTGAGACCTAGCAGAAAGACGTTCTCCTTTGGTGTTTAATATATTTTTAAACATTTTATCCTTCATTTTGCTTAATAAATCATTTATATCCCAAGGTTGTAGTCATTTTACCATATTTTAAAAAAACAGGGGGTATTTCCAGTCTTTTCAATTCTCCCGGGTTTTGTCTAATAAAAAAAACCGTTTAATTTAAACATTGAACACCACCTTTTTCTGCAGCTTTTTTAATTGGATCACGTTTCCTCACCATTCGTTTAAATATCCCGGATCGTGTTCTCAGCGGATCACAAAACCTTGGGGTTTTAGCCCTTTTGATCTGGGCTCAAACTTCTTCCGACACCATTTTTGTTTTGGGTTTTAAACCCCGGTCACAAAAGTTACAAAAGTTTAAATGCCTTCCCAAATTTCAAAATTAAAATTAATTTGTTCCTTATTGCAACATATTTTTTCAAAAAGAATGATATATTTATTTGAAATACTGAAATCAGGTGAAGCATTGAACACTGTCGATTATAAATTCAAGTCTTGTAAGTTATCTTTACCAAATGTTAAGAAACAGGCTCTAAATTCAAAGCATTTTTTTTCCAAAAGAAAAATTAATTGTATCATGGTTTACTGCCGTAGCAGCACTTTTTATCATGGTACAAATTTTTCTACTGTTATCAGTTCATTACTTTCTGTGTAAAATTTTCCTGTCTGTTGATGACAAATGGGTTTTAATTTTATTGGTTAAAATTAAAATGACACATTCACACAATAATTCGAATTTTTAAGGATATTTTTTAATAAAAAATATATTGATGTTTTTTATACGGTTTTATAGTAATATATGGATATTTTTTTTTAGCCCAAAAGTTATCCAAATTTAACTTTTGCTTTTTAAAATAATGAAAGAAAGTTTTAAAAAAAACTTAGACACTTTAGGAATAAGCATTTTTAAAATAAAATTTCCAAGCAAATTAATATTTCAATCATAGCTATTCATAGGTACCTTTATGATAGTTATTTAAGAAATTTTAGGCTTTAGACAGAGAAAAAAAAAACTTAGAGGATTATATAAAGTAAAAAAGCTTTTAAATTTTTTAGACATCAAATAACTCATATCAAATCCATTTCATATTCATACTCTCAGTCCTATACTAACAAAACTTTGATGTTTAAAATTCTTGAATTAATTTAGTTAAAATTTTTAATTGCTTTTTAGCTTGCTTTTACAATGCATGCAAATACATTTGTTAAATATATTATATACACATATGTTAAGCTTTTTTTAAAGAGATCTTGCACGCTACAATGGACACCAGGCCACGTAAATATTCACCGTAATGAGAAAGCCGATGAACTGGCCAGAGTCCAGAGAGCCTGCCCCCAATCATCTAACCTCACAACCCTCATCATCGACACAAATGCAGTTGCCAGACGAAGACTAATGAATGCTAGTTTTAAATATTACATCCCAGCTCTAAATAGTAACTGTACATAGCATCGATAATACCTGCTTAGAACAAAGCACGTAAAAGGAATGGAAATCTCAACTGACGGACAAAGAAGTTACACAAATCATTGCCCAAACTGCCCTAATGTTCATTTGTCTCCACAACATATCCTCAGTTGCCCAACAATTCAAACCAGGCCTTACAAGATCAGCCCAGAAAACCCAGAAGATTTGATCTTCTTTGATAAACTTTTTTGAGAGGTTGCGAAGTGCTTCGACAGCTTCGGAAATAATAAGTTTTTTTAAAATCAATCTGCACATCATGGACACGACAACAACAACAATGTTATACATGGGTAGGTTCGCATAATTATTAAATGAAGTTATTAGTTTTCTAATATTAAATTATTTTTTTAAAAGGTTGGATGTATTTTACAATAGTTTCAGGAAATTGTTTATTTTATATTTACGAATATCAATAACATTTCCCAAATTATTGGTTGAACATTTTGGAAAAAAAATCTAATTACCGTAAAATCCGGCGTATAACGCGCACTTTTAACTCAAACAATAAGATCGAAATTTAGGGTTGTACGTTATACACCGGGTATAAAAATGAGAGCTTAAAAAAAAAGAAGTTGAGCATAGAAAAAAATTAGACTTCTACATATATCGAAATACTGTTTATTTAAAAGAAATGACACTTCATTATTAACTTAACAGGGCTGTAGTTCTAGAAGTATACTATTTTTTTCTAAAGCTTGGGTTAATATCTCGAATGAATGACGTCAAAATATAAGAGCATTGTTCACGTATATATATTTCAGGTTTCTTTGTTAAAAAGGGGGTGCCATTATACGGTGAATATAGCCCAAAATTAAAAATTTCAGCTTGAAAGTATGGGTGCACGTTATGCGCCGGGGTTTTAGGTAATTTAATACGAGAGTTCATCAGGGGTTTTCATTAATTATTTTATGACCCATTTACACATGAAAGAATATGTAATGGTATATTGTTGTAGGTAAAAAGAAGGGGAAATTATTATTTTCTGTCCATAAATTTGCAGACGCTTTTAGAATTTAGAATATACAGGAAGAATTCAAATAAACCAAGTTCAATTGTAGTTAAATGCTTTATAATTTCGGAAATATTTTTATTTTGTTCAATAATTAATAAGAGTTGACTGACTTTGGCGTAGCTAAATTATGTCTAGATATTACATATTTCCTTTTATATTCCTATTTTTTTTTTGACATTTTTCCGATGACACTAAAATATACATATATGCATTCAAAAAATAAATGTATAAAATCAAATCACCTTTGAAAGTTTCAATTTTTTGGCTTTTTTCACTTGTTCCGTTTACAATTTTATGTTCGTAACTAACTGCAGAAGACATATTCCTTGTAGCTTTCCTGAAAATGTTTGATATTTCGTTATAAATTCGGTTTTGTTATTTAATAAGCGTGCAGTTACTCTCAGTTTATAGGAAACAAATAAGTGAACAAACAAATTGAATGAATGAAATGATGTAAATGAGATGAATGTGTACAAAATTGAACCTTATAATAATAATAAGAACGTAAGAGGCAATTCAAGAGTAACATTTCAGTATAAATTCCATTATGAATTTACATTTCAGCCAATAGAGTTCCGAAAGGTTTTGAGAAGTTTAGAACCGATGGTACGTAAAAAATTTTTGATGGTCCGCAAAAAAATTTAAATATTATATATATTTTTATGAGTACCAAAAATGATGAGTAACAAAAGGTATTAGGGAATATAGATTATACTTTAAAAAAACCAGCTATTACTTTTAGCGGAATTCCCCTTAATTCAGCGAATTTTTAAATATTTGTACAGGTGTATCTAGCGGAATTTGAAATTGAGAGTTGGCAACCATGATAAATTGATCACTTCAGTTTCTTGCTATTGTTTTGCGTCACTGACTTTTTTGTTTTGTTTTGCATTTATCTTCTTTTCAGAGTTGTGGATATGTAAGTAAAAGCAAGTGTGTGTTAAGATATCCAACTATCCTAAAATTGTGAATTTTGCCAAAAACTGACAAATATTTTTTTGTGATTTTATTTTATATGTCACCTTAGTATCTATATAAAAATACCAAGATTATTATTTTCCGTTCTCAAGAACAAAAACTACAAGCGTATTAGTAAAAAAGATGCCATTACTTTAAGCAAGATGTCATACTTTAAAATGCGTTTTACTCGAAATGTGTTTTTTTTTTTGAAAATGCTCAAATGGGGACAGCGATTGCTCAAAAAGTATGAAAATAATTAACTGAAATTTTTTGTGTACATTCTGTATAATAGCAGAAGTGTTTTAACCTTCAGATTTATCAATCACTGTTTTATTACAAAATTTACAGTCCCTTATGTGAATATAATCACTGTTTTTTTAAGCAATTTCATATAATAACTAAGATAAAGTGCTCTAGTTTTTGTAAAATTTAAAATATCTTTTATTCTGAAGGTCATTTCAAAAACATAGCAACACATAAGAATTAAAAAGTTGAAAATTTGTTCATAAACTTTTGGTACAAAAGGAGCCCCTTTAATGTTATTTTCTGTCAATTTTTACCTATTTTATTAATAATAATTTCATTTTCTCTTCTTAATTTTTGCATATTTTTCTTAAAATGTACTAAACAAATCTAAAAACCACAAAACCCCATATCTCCATTTTTTTAAAAAAGAAAATGTTTCAAGTAGTTGGATACATTAATAGAGTTAAAGTGGTCTACCAAATATGAAAGTATACTTCTAGTGATACGCAAAGCTCTAAAGGTTGGTGACCTCTGGCTTAGACCATTCTGTTTTCATTTCTTATTTTCAATAATGAAAAAAGTAGTTTAACACATTGATTGTTGATCTGGCTCCAGTAAGTGTTGAGGCGTTATCGTTGAAGATCCAATCAAGTGCTGGGCACAGTGTAAGGAGGGTGATGTCTGTTAAAGCCAGCCACGTAGTCACAAGAATAACTATTCTTGAGAGTATATTTTTCCATTCAATCTGGGTATCAATGTTGAAATTGGTTTCAAAATGAGGTTAAAAATTAATTATAAATGTATTTAATTTCGAATTTATTATTTTTAGTTATTTATTGAAAAAAGTTTTCCTAATATTTGTACAGACGAAAGTTATGCACAGCTTTCACATCCAAAAAAAAAATGATGGCTAGATTGCAAATTTAGCTTTTAAACTAATATCCGAAGGATTTTAGTAATAGAAGTAACGAGGAATTCATTTCCCCCTCCCCAGAGATGGCTTTGATGTTTTGGAAGATGAAGAACATACCGTGCCAAGATTGTTATAGCAGCGTGTCTAAACTGTGGTAGGAAACATAATTTGGAAAAATGATTCAACATCGATGCAACAGTTTTCATTTTTTTTGCAAACCAGGGACAATCCAAACAGGATACATGTGCAGAAACCTCGGAAAGAAATAAAAATTGAGAAAATACTACAAAAATAATGCAAAAGTCGCTACTCTTAAGGTATCCGACTACGTTCGGAACCGTGATTTTGCAAAAGCGCATAAATGGATAATTTTCATTATATTTAGTGTCACTTACATTAGAATACATGTATACAATTGTTTTAAGGACATTTTGACAAAAAAATTATTTAAATACAATATTTTGGCAAAAATTAACAGAATAATCTTTATTCAAAATGTTCTCTTTTTGTGAAAAATGCTTCCATTACAATAATATTTTGCCTGTGTATAGCTCATACCTCTGTACTGAGGCTCAACTAGAATTTTTGAAATATATAACTTAGAAGTGGATTTATCCATATTTTACGACAACACAGGGGAGCAATTTTAAGAAAAAAAACGCCTGTAATTATTTCAGTGGGTGATAACCTTGAAAATAATGTGAATTTTTCAAAAATTCTAGTTGAGCCTTTGTAGAGAGGTCTGAGCTATATACAGGCAAAATATTATTATAATAGATGCATTTTTCAGAAAAGGAGAACATTTTGAAAAAGATTATTCTAAGATAATTTTTTGACAAAATATTGTAATTAAATATTTTTTTTTTGTCAAAATGCCCTTAAAACAATTTTATACATGTATTCTAATCTGAGTGACACTAAATATCATGAAAATTATCCATTTGTGCCCTTTTTTAAAATCACGGTTCCGAACGCAGTCGGATACCTTAAGGAAAATGTAATGATATAATCCACATCTACAAAGTTTATGAATAATTTTTATTTATTAGACAGTGGTAAGAGATGATGCACAATTAACATAGTGGAAAATATGGTTTATGATAGCATAATTCTAATTTATAATAAATATTTGTTTGTTAACCAGTTTAATATAAAAATAATACAGGCAGTGTTATTTATTTTTTGTTACTTTGATTCTTTTTTACGCCTTAGGGGTCTCAGGGGTGTTAAATTTCTAGAGGTTGAAATTAAACATTTTCAACAGGTATAATCATTTAAAATAATTTTGACGAATTTATGCCATTATTTATAAAGATGCTTCAGAAAAGTTAAAATGTTTAAAATTAATAATAATTTTAAATCAGTCAGCATATGAAAATTCTATGATAAATATTAAGTATTTTGTTTGCGCACCAATTTTCTAAAAGTAGCATCTGATGTATAGGAACAGTTTAATTATAAAATGCATCATATCTTTAAGCCGTGCCTAATTTAGTATTATATGTCTTTTGTATTTCAAAATATTTGTAAAACATTGCAATTTTTAAATATTTTTAAAAATGTATATTTTATTTATTAAAATATGTAGAGGATTATTATTCTATTTATATAAAATTAGCTACAGTGTAATAGAATACATTTAACTTTATTATTCAACTTATAGCTATGTAATTAAAGCTACTATTTTGAAATAGCGTGCAGAAACGCAAAAATATTATATATTTATCATAGAATTTTCATATGCTATGATTTTTAAAATTATGATTATATTTTAAACAATTTTATACTTTTCTGAAGCCCATTTTTTTATAAATAATGTGTAAAAGATTCGAATCATTTAATTTAAATTTAAAAATTATACCTGTTTGAAAATTGTTTATATTTTCAGACCTCCAGAAAAATTTAACACCCCTGAGACCCCTTACTCACCAGCACGTTATCTAGCTTTTAGGAAACAGTTTACTTTTAGAATTTATCGCTTGTTAACAAGTAGATAAAATAATATATGTGAAAAAGGGTTTAAAACAATTATGGCAGTCAGTCATAGTCATCTTTTATTACCATTTTTCCACTCATTTCCCGTTAAAGTAAGTCGAAGCTTAGGAACATTCTACTTAAACGTCATGACATTTCTTATCAACACCAAGTCACCGTGTTATGCAAATTTATTAATGAATTGACAAAATTAATTGATTGTTTGTCAGAAAATTTTGAATTTATTGAAAGTTTATGAGGAATATGATTTTAAGTTGATAACTTAAAGATGAATAGAATATTAAAAAGGGACTAAGTATGTTCGGAACCGTGATTTTGAAACAGCGTATAAACGGTATCAGTTATATATCAGTTGAATTAGAATATACATACAATATTGTTTTAAAATATTATTAAAATAAAAAAAAATTAAAAATGCTTTTTGGCAAAAAAAAAAAAAATGCATTTAAATACTATTATGGCATTATGTACTTTTAAAACATTTCCCTTTTATCAAAAATGCTTCTATTGCTTATATATAAAGCTAAGGTTTTTCCTTAAAACCTTAACTAGGATTTTTGAAATACATTATTTAGAAGAGGATTTATTCATATTTTATTATACCTGAGTAAAGAAATTTTAAAATAAAACACCCGTTGTTATTTCTATAGATCGTAACTCTGAAAAAATGCGAATTTATCAAAACTCTTTGTTCAACCATGGTATAGTTCCATGGGAAGTTTTAGAAATATATATAAGCAAAATCTTATAATTTTATATGTATTTTTTATAAGGAGAATATTTTGAAATATATAATTCTTCATGTTTTGCTAAAAAATTGAATTTAAATAATTTTTTTTTGTAATAATATTCTTACAACCATTTTATATATACATTATAATTCAACTGACACTAAATATCAAAAAATTTATTCTTTATACACTCCTTAAAATCACATTTCTGAACGTAGTCAGTAACCTTTTAAAAATATTTTAATTAAGAGAAAAACTAACATTAAAAATATATTTGTTACTAATTAAACACACCACTTTGTTTTATGATAAATAAAAATGAAGATTTATAAAAGTTTCTTTAGTGCATTGCAACACATTTCAAACAGCACAGAATTTACACTGTGTATAAGTTTGATAGTTAAACAAACACAGGTAGGTAGACAATTTTTTGTATATATATATATCATGTAATTTTCATGACTTGAAAGTAAGAATTTCATATTTATTTTAATTGTAAGAATGAAACTCTGATGCTTACCAGAAGTACAGAAGTTTTGAAGTACAGAATGAATACTTTTAAACATAATACTTTTTAAACATAAAATATTTTAATTAAGGAATTATATTTAATTAAGATATTTTGGTTTCATTAGCAGATTGACTAGATTATTCATAATATTTTACAGCATTTTTCAGAGGAATTTAAATCAAGGTTATTCTTGTTAAAATCTTTGCTTCGATTTAAATTTTAGTATAAAATTCTCGTGATGATACAAATATTTTTTATTCGAAATTTTTTAATTCAAATATTTTTTATTTTTATCAAATGTCATCAAATCAATCGCAGGATAGATCTCAAAACGATCAGAATATCCACTTTCATTTGATTGACATAAGCACTTTAAAGCACATGACGGCTTATCAACCTCAGTTTGAAGTATCCATCTCTAAAATAGAAATGTAAAATAAATAAATAAATAAATAAATGACATGTTGAAAGGAGTTTGAATAACTTGTTTAAGGTATCCGACTACGTTCAGAACCACGATTTTGCAAAGGCATACAAACGAATATATTTTTAATATTTAATGCCACTTAAATTGGTTGGTATAAAATGGCTTTAAAACTAATTTTACAATAAAAAAATTATATAAATGCAACATTTCGGCAAAAAATGAACACAGAATTACCTATTTTCAAAACATTTTCCTTTTATGGAAAATACTTCTATAATGATAATATTTTGTCTATGTATCGCGCAGACTTCTGTACAGCGTATGAACTAGGATTTTTGAGCTATATAACTTAGAAGCGGATTTATCCGTATTTTAATACATCAAAGTGACATCATACAGTAATTATTTCAATTGGTAATAACTCTGAAAGTAACATGAATTTTTCAAAAGTCATAGTTCAGGCTCTCTGGAGATGTCTTAGCTATATATAAGCAAATTATTATTATTATTATAGAAGCATTTTTCATAAAAAGAGAAAGTTTTGAAAGTACGTGATTTTCTTCATTTTTTTGCAAAAAATTGCATTTAAATAATTTTTTATCGTAATAATATTCTGGAAACAATTTTACACATGTGCTATAATCTACGTGACACTAAATATTAAAAGAAATATTCGTTTGTACGCTTTTGCAAAATCATGGTTTTGAATGTAGTCGGATACCTTAAGCTGATGGGATTTAAATTACTTTATTATTTCAAGACTATTCTCATTAGCGTAATATTATTTTGCACCGGAATCTGAAAAAAAAAGATATCGAAATATGTTCAGTGAAGACATTTTGTTAACTACATTATTTGTGATATATGTATTGTATTGTGTACTTGTTTTTACAACTAAATGATATAAAAACGTGAATAATTTAATTAGCTGCTGATGAATTATTTCTAGAAATAAACATAAATAAGAGAGACAAAGATTTAAATTTCATCGACATCATAAATCTGATTAATTGTTTATGCATTGTAAAGTTGAAGGGATAGTGAAAATTAAATTAGGTTAATGATTAGTTTTAAGTATTAGAAATATCCCGATTTATTAAATACAGAAATATAGATTCTAAGAAAGTTAATGACATACGTTCGTAAAATCATTTGAACAAAAAATGACGTAACGAGAATCATAATTTTTTTAAAGTCAATTCCTAATTTGTTAGAAAAACATACTGGTGCCGTCTGTTGCAGGTATTTGTAACTTCGTCAGAAATAACGTAGAATAAACTTAAAATTAAAAAATAAATTTAATTAATGAAAAGATACTTGAGAAAAAGCTTTATTAACATCAAGTGTTATCCACTACAACTTCAAAAAAATGCATTTGAACTTTGAATGGATGAATAGAAAATATTTTATTAACGATTGAAAATTTGAACAAGGTATATATATATATATATATATATATATATATATATATATATATATATATATATATATATATATATATATATATATAGGGAGAGATTGAATTAATCGAATGAATTGAAAAAAGCCCGTTCGGAAATAAGGTGACTGACAATGTCAGGAATTAAAATTTTGAAAAGCATATAAATGAATATTTTTTTGATATTTAATATCAGTTGAATTAGTATATAGATATAAAAATGTCTTAAAAATATTATTACAAGAAAAATTATTTAAATTCAATTTTTTGGTGAAAACTGAAGAAAAAAGAACATATTTTCAAAACATTTTCCTTTCATGAAAAATACGTCTACAATAATATTTTGCCAGCTAGGAGGTCTATACCATGGTTGAATTAAAATTTTTGAAAAAAAAAAATCCCAGTATTTTAAGAGTTTAATTGAAATAATAACACGTGTTTTTTTAAACTTTCTTTATAATGATATACTATATAAACTATGAATACATCCACTTCTAAATTATATAATTCAAAATTTTTAATTCAACCCTAGTGTAGCTATATATAAGCTAAATATTACTATAGAAACATTTTTCATGAAAGAAGGATGGTTTGAAAATGTGTCGTTATATTTTCTTCATCTTTTGCCAAAAAATTGCATTTGAATAATTTTTTTTGCTATAATATTCTTAAAATAATTTTATACATATATTTTAATTCAACTGACACTAAATATAAAAAAAAATATATCCATTTATACGTTTTTTCAAAACTACTTGATTTCGAACTTAGTCTGTCACCTTAAACGTTGTGTACTTAAAAATACTGTTATATTATTTATGTGTAGATTCTAAAAATATTTGCCGATAAATAATTCAAAATAAAAAGACACAGACCATCCATATTATTAAAAAATGGGTACGTCAGAGGTATAAAACTAATATTTTAAGGTTAAATGCATATGAATTATAAATAAAGTTAAAATATATTGTATACTTATTTAGATGCAAATAAAATCTAATAAATCCTGATACCTTCAGACATGCAGCATATTAAAATTTCTTGTTTTGGGAAGAAAATTAAATGTATTAAAATAGCTTAGAGTTACAGAGTTAATATATTTTTAAAACATATTATATAGAATATAAAAACATAACAAATACAGAGTAAAAGGCAGGAGCATATAATACAGATACATAAGAAATATATCAAAATGATTTCAGAAAAATCAAGATTTAACGAAATATTACTTGAAAATTAACATGGATTGTCTAAAATTATGATTTCAAAATCAAAAAGATATAACAAGAGTGAATAATATTTGGAAAAACTTACTTTGATTCGAATTAACTATTTACTATTAATTTAATTACTTTTCTTGAGCTAAGTGGTTAACTTTTAGTCGCGCGTAAGAAGCTTCAGAAACCTTCTGAATCATAAAGTGACCTGAAGATTCTTAGCGAATAAAATCTGACCCAATAAATTTTACGGTAGTAATCATAAATGCTGGTTATCAATATTTGTGCTAAGTATTTTCTTCTAATGTTATTCTTTCAGAAATCGAACTTGGAAACATGCTTTTATATATGTAATAAATTACTTGTATCATGGCTGTTAGTTTTTATTACGAAGGGCTAAATTTGTTTTCAACAGATGTTGATCAATATTTATTTTCTCACAAAGAAAGAAAAGGATCTAGTGATCAAAGAGAATTTTATTAATAGACGCAACCCACTAGCACTTTTCTGCCAATGTCTTTTATAGATCTTATTACATATCATTTACAGCACGGGAAAAATTAATTTTTTTTACCTATCAGCTGCAATTTATTTTTTTAATAGGACTCTTTTTGAGGGAAAATATATAAGTTTTCATTTCAAACACTTGTTCTCTAAGGATGTAAGTCGTATTGCCTCGTTAATTTTTCGACTACGAATAGTTTTGTAAAAATCTATTCATCTCCTTTAAAAAAAGACATTAGAGCGCCTACACTGTAGATTACAGCATGCAAATATGTAGAGGAAGGTCTGGTATCACATGAAAATGTTCCAATTTTGATGTGAATGGTCATTACCACACATGCTGCAGTGATGGTGAAATTAACAAAAGTGGCTTAAAGTGGCTCTTGAAACCATCCCACAGTATACTATGATTAGTGCAGTGCTTCTCAAACTTTCAATATACGCGACCCACTATTCAATCATCATTTTCCTCACGCCCCCCTCCATACAATAACAATGCATTGAGTTCAATAATACTATACTTTGACACTACAGCTACAATACGACTTTAACCTCTTATGTGCCACCGACATCCATAGCTAAAGCATTAATTTTCTAGACATATATATACGTCTTTCCGAAGTACGATCTTTTATGTGCAATGCTATTCATAAAATTATTCCGAAGTCTTTAGAATATAATAAGAGGACCTTGACAGAGTTTGCGAAGGAATTACTTATTTCAGAGGATTTTTGCTTCTCTATTTCTTTCCTCCTCCCCCTCCCCTGCAAAAAACATCAAAATACGCTCGTCTAAGTGGTAAACGGTGGCATTGGGGAGCGAATTGCGTAACTTTTGATCGACAGTTAAGGAATTAATTATAAACCGTACAAATTATCAAGATAAGTGTTAATAGAAGCTCATGGGGTTACTGACAATTATCAAACTTAATCTTAACTTAGTATTGTTAAGTTAATAATAAAATATACATTGTACAGTACTGATACATTTATAAGTGTATTATATCAGTAAATGTACATTCTATATTTTATTATACCAGAAAGTATTTTGTTTGTTTACTTTCAGTAAATTAATAATTTTTTAAATAATCTTTCTTTTTTGACTTTTCAATAGGCTCGCGCCCCCCTCGTAGAGTTATCACGCCCCCAAGGAGGGGCGCTCCCCACAGTTTGAGAAAGACTGGATTAGTGTACATACGCTATAACACAGAAACGAAGCACCGAGAAGGAGTTGTGGTGATGTGAAGAATATAGAACGCAGAAAAACAAAAGATTAAAATTTCCGAACAACTGAAAGATTATTTCCGAGCTTGACCGTTACAAAGGAAGGCAATCAATAAAGAGTTGGTCCATCTCTGTCCTGGATGCAAGCTGTCCACAGGAATGATATTGACTGATAACGCTCCTGAATAGTGTCCTGTAGAATTGCAATGCAAAATTGTCCCCAACAGTTGGGATAAATCGTCAACATTCTGGAATGGTCACAATCACCTTACCATAATGTCCGAAATGTTCTCTATGAGACAGAGATCAGGCCACCTAGCTGGCCAAGGAAATTTTGGGGAGTTTGAAGGCAATTCATGGAAAAATGTGCCGTGGGTGACTGAGTATTATCGTGTTGAAAAGAAAGTCCTGGGTGTTGCAGAAGGAACAGCAACACAACCGGTCTTGGGATATCGACAACGGTCCACAGTGGCTTCAATATGTCAGAAATGACTACCAAAAAGATCCAGCTTTCTAAGAAGATACCACCACAGACAATAAAGTGCAGTTGTTGGCCTATCTGTGGTGCAATAGTCAGTGCAGGATCCCCATGCTGCCCTGAACGTCTCAAGACACGTAAGTACACAATTGAAAACGCACTCGTCGCTAAAGACAATACATCCCCAGTTAACGCAATTCCTCGTTGATCAAGCCCAGCACCACTGCAATTATACTTGACGGTGTACAGGCGTGAAAGATAAATAAAGGCGTTACCGTTGTGTAAATTCCGTTCTCTAGTCATCTGTGGAGGGTCATTTTGGACATAAGTGTGTGGTCTACATAGTTAAACAGTAGATAACGACAAATTCGGTTCTGTGGCAGCTGCTCTGACAATTGATCTGTCTTCCCATTCCGTTGTGACCCTCGGTAGACCACTGATGTTCCGACGCTGACATTGCCGTTATTGAACCAATCTTGCCAGCATGGTCCCACATGTCGAGCGATTCTTCGATTCGTCTAACCAGCTTCTTTCAATCTGATCGAATGGCCTTTTTCAAACTCGGTCATCTGCTCGTAATCTGCACGAATCACTCGGCGAGGCATTGTTACAACCGACGTAAGACACCGAAGTCGAAACTCTACAGGAATTTTTACCATTAGATTGAGAATCGCTCCTTATGCACACCTGATGAATACGCAGTTCTGATAAGCTGGAGCTCCCGCTATTCATTCATTGAACTCCAAGAGTGAGTGAAGATTAACGTCGCACTGTTCAGCTACGCATTGGACACCAAATTTTAATCATTTGCACATTCGGTCCAAATGTCTTTTTGTATATGAAATTTCATACAATCGGGTTACTTCTTCTCAGAGCGTTGATTTTTTTGTTATAGAGCAGTGATGGCGAACCTATGACCTGTGGGTCAGACACTGACCCACGATTGCTAGCCAACCTACGCGGGTTTATTAAGAATTTCTAATTTGTGTGCATTATTTATATTCTATTTGTATTTTTCCAAGCACTGCATTGTCACAAAAGAAATTAGAATGGTGTCTATAACCTTAAGTTTGATCATTACAGTATACCAAAGTTACGCAAATGACAACAAATGTATATGAAAGTATGTAGTATTTGAAATAAAGCAAAATTGCGTACAAAATATCAAATAAAGTATATAATTTTACTCATATTTTGTTTGTTGTAAAAAAATCGACAAACTAAAGCAAATAACAAAATTTAAAGCACTTCTTCGGATAAAGTGCACTTTTGTAAGGTTATATTCAGTCATGTTTGTGTAGAAAGAGACTTCCGTAGCACCTATTTTTACCCGTTAAGCCAATTGAATATTTTAAAGATGTTTAGTTTTAAAAATACTCAATTAAAAATTTTAAAACTTAACTCAGGTGCAAATGGGCATTAGTGACCCGCGAGCTAGTACTAAAAAATATGAACAAAATTTGACCCACGTCTCAAAAAGATTCACCATCCTGTTACAGAGTGCGGGAACGTTGACGACACTGCTGATCTCTATCAAAGTTTGAAAACTTCAATAATTTCCTTTTATTCTCAATGAACACTTAAAATTCCCAGAATTTTTTAAAGTATTAAAAGTAACATTTATAAGTCAGTAAAAGTTCTCTTTCACTGAAAGGAGAGAGAGAAAAAAAAACATATTCTTTATCATATACAACGTACGCTGCCAAAACGATTCCAACAGACCTCTTGAGTTCATTGGGACTTCTGGGGGTATTTATGGCAAATTAAAATTAATTTGGAGGTGTGTGAATAACTTTAAGGGGCTAGTAAAATGTTGGTTATGAAATGAAATAATTCTGACCCATTTCCATTATTACTAAAGTTAAAATAAATAAGTCATGAGATTTTTACGTGTTATAAATATTGGAGTAAAATACACTGATGGAAAAAAAATCCCAACACCAAGAAAAAATTCTTGTAGAGTAATGAAATTAGGACAATGCAATTGTATACTTAATATGTTTAATTGATTAAATTTTCAAGATCACAGGTTAATTTAAGCCCAAGAAACTGCTTTTTCAAATATGAAATGCTGTTACATTAATAGATGGTGTAACCTCCAGACATTTGAATGCAAGTCTGCAAGCGTGCATCCATTGTGTCATACAAGTGCTGAATGTTACTTTGTGGTGTGGAATTCCATGCTTGTTGTACTTGTTGTGTCAACACTGGGATGGTCAGTGCTGGCTGTGGATGATGCTGGAGTTGTTGTCCAATGATATCCCATACATGCTAAATTAGAGACAGATCTGGTGATCTCGCAGGCCAAGGTAACATGTCGAAACTCTGTAGAACACTATGCGTTTCAACAGCGGTGTGAGATCGAGCGTTATCTTGTTGGAAAACCTCTTAAATGCTGTTCATGAATGTCAGTACTATAAGTTGAATTACCTGACTGACGCCCAAATTTCAGTCAGTGTGTTTGGGATAACCATGAGAGTGCACCTGCTGTCATAGAAAATTTCTCCCCAGACCATGACGCCAGGTGTAGGTTCAGTGCGTCTAGGCTGCTGACAGTTTGGTTGCAGGTGCTTCCCTGGCCTCTTTCTGATAAAAAAAAGTCCAACACTGGCACCAAGGCAGAACCTGCTTTCATCAGAAAACACAACAGATTTCAACTCCGTCCTCCAATGAGCTCTGGCTTGACACCACTTGCATCGCAAACTGCAATGGCATGGAATCAGTGGAATACACGCTTCAATGGCGCCTGCTTCAGGGCTGTCCTTAAAGTAACCGATTTCTAACATTTCCTTGTGTCACTGTGGTACTGACTGCAGCTTGAATTTCTACCGCATATGCAGTACGATGCGCCACAGCCATACGCCGGATACGACTGTCTTGCCTCTCAGTAGTGCCACGCGGCCGCCCGGAACCCAGTCTTCTTGAGGCAGTACCATCCCTTGACCACTGCTCCCAACAATTATGCACAGTGGATACATTCCAGCCAAGTCCTTCTGCAATATCGAGAAAAGAAAATCTACCTTTTCGTAGACCTATTACACGAATTTTTTCAAAGTCGGTGATCTGTTGATAATGGCTTCTTTAAGACATTTTTGGCTATCATAAACTCAATACAAATTTCACAAACAAATAACGCTCACGAACTTTACAGAATGCATTGAAAGCAACCCTTACTTGCTTGTTCTGAGGGGAGCTACGAGCGCCACACTTAAGCCGAAGTTTGAATCGATATCCTCTTTCAGATGTATAAACACGCCTACTAAATTTCTTACATCTAACACGAATATTTCTTGGTGTTGGAACCCCCGTTAATGTATGGTTAAAGCTCCATGAATTTTCTGCACTTGATCACCTCTTAGATTCTGTAAATGATATCAGGGTTTTATTTCCACTTTAAATTAACTTACTGGATACACTGGATAGAAATAAAATGAGTGTATTAAATAACACAGTTGGCCCAGCTCGATTTCTCGACTGACTCTGATTGGCCAGATCTTGGGAAGTTAATTCCAGTCCCAAGGATGGTTAAAAGTGGACGAGATTATCATGTAACTACACCATAGTTAAGCTTGCTTCGGGACTTAAACACTGGGGGTCTCACTTCAGACTGACCATCTGATCGGGACATCTGTCATGCACCTCAGCGCTCAATGGTCACGTATACTGGGATGGGCACAGTAGGCCCTGGCTCTCATTGGCTGTTTCACCACTGAGTTTGAGTTTAGCGACATTAATAAAAACTCACTGGTATATTTTTTTTCTGATAACGAGGAAATTCGGAAAAACAGCATGCTTCTATATAAAGTCATTAAAAACTTAAAGATTATGATCTTACAATTAACTAGTACAAATTTAACAAATTTAGAAATCCCCAATCCTTGGGATGTACAGACAAACCTTGGTGTTTCGATCTGATTTTCAGAGATCTTCAGCATCTTTCTTCAGCACTATTTTATAACATCAGAAAATAAATATATAGAGATTTAAAGACTTTCCCTACTCTAGGTAAAAAAAAAAACTATCTTGAAATACAATCACGTGTGGAAAAACGCTAAAAAAAGATGGACAGGCTGTCTATCGCAAATGGTCTTAATTATGGTCGTAAAACGGATTGTTTTGCTTGTCAAGATTTATTCAATAAAAAGAAACTTCTATAGTGACGATATCATTTAACGTTTTCAGGTTTTCAGTATAAAAACTTTAGAAGTAAGAAAAAAAATGTGTACATGATTTTAGACATGTATTTTTGCCTTAATCCAAAAACATATCAAAACACGAAAATCCAGTAGAATTTTTACAGTTTTCCTTACATAAATTGAAAATTTGTGAATTATATTTAATTTGATACTAACTACATTTAGTTATAATCTCTTTGTAATTCAAATATAGAGAAAAATTTAACATATAATATTTCATTCGGGTTTTCTACCTCATGTCTTTCGATGTATCAAAGGCATTGTTGACGCTAGAACACTTACAATTCAGGTTAATGACTCTGTATTGAGAACTTGTAAAATGCCAATATAATCCCATAAATACACCCTTATATAAGATTAACTTTCTCTTCAGGATCAGATTATCTACACTATTATAAAATTCGCGAGTAAACAAACGTATATATGTATCTATGTGAGGCTATCTTCTCACAAACCACTGAACGCAGAAACATATGAAGATTATCAAAATTTGGGAAATGATACGAGAAATCCATTTTTTCCATTTAATTCATAAATTGCAATTAGTTAAAAAGATATTTTAATTAAAAACTTTAAAATGCATGTTTGATTTATCCCTGTATACGAAAGAAGGACGGGGTAAATAATTCAGACGTTTTTCGTAGTTTTTAAAACAATTTTCTTCTCTTCCATTCCCCAATCAGACAAAAAAAATTCTGAATTGGATAGACAGTTTATTTTACCAGGACACGATGTAATTTTTTAAATAAAAATAATTTGCAATTTTCCTAAAAGGAGTAAATTTCAGTATGTTTTAATGAAAACATATTTTTTTGTATAAAATAAAAATAAAAATTTGTATCATGTTCTAATTGTTGTGATCAAACGAGCCTCCGTACTAAAAAAAGTCCATAATTTGCTCTTTTAGAATTAATGATTTAAAAAATTAGATGCCGAATTTTTTTTACGATTTTTCAAGAAATATTCCAAATTTCCATGGGCAAAATTTATGCACTCGAAAAAGCGCACGCAGCATAACTAGAATTCAATATAAATTCCCATCAACACTTCCTTTTTCAAGATTCGTCACTTTTATGGTTTGAGTACATAAAATTGTAAAATACCAGCAATATGTTTCCCTTCGAAATTAACTGCTTATTTTTCTCTCACTTCAATTTGAAATTCTCCATAATTCTTCAAAATATTCTTTCATTCTTAATTTCGGTGAATTCATATGTTTTTTAAATTTATTCTTTTTTATGAAATTTTATAGGATACTTTATGTATGAAATTATTTGTGTGTTACTGCCCAAAATAATGTAAGACGCGAATACAAGATATTTCGGTCTTCTAACTCTTTATCGATTGCTTAGGAGACACGTATTCCAATATACGGTGTAACGTTTTTGTTTCCCAGCTGCGAGTCGACCTTTTTGTGGAAATGATCATCAAACGTGCATCCTGTAGCTGTACCCCTTGAACCCGAGGGACATTTTTTCCCTCTGACAAGCAGAATATGAAGGGATGTTGGGGGTGAGAGAGAGAAGAGAGATGCTTTGAACTTTCAAGTGAGCGGTGGCCAAAGGGATCCCTCCTCTCACAAACCTTTATTTGAACTCTAATAATCTTTTAATAAGTTTAATAACTTATATATATAAATGTATATTATGTAAATAATAGCTGTGACGTAAATAAATTAAACATTTAAATTAATCAATATCACGCTACCGTTATTTATCTCAAACGTCACAAATGCAAATTTTGGAATAATTAAGATGTATGTTTATATTCAAGAAAAAGATTGCCTCCATTTTATACAAGGGAAAAAAGTATATTGTCTTAATACATGAAAAAGATCCACCATTCGAGGCAATTAATGGATAGTAGATCACTGTAAACAAATTTATGTGAGAAAAATTTTATTAAATATTTTGCGTGTCAGGTATCTGAACACGTTGAAAATGACCAAATTCGGTCAAGACAGATATTTTTGTTTTTTTATTTTATTTTGAATAGAGCTATCTTTCGGCTTTACAAAGCATACTTTATTTTGTTTCTACACTACCTAGAGGCCAAGTTACAATTTATTTTACAAAGTTACAAAACCCGGAAGTGGATTTTTGATCTACCAGAAGTAGGTATTTAAATTGATCAGAATTTATCATGGCTAGTCTGATAACTCAAAATGTTACAAATGTATTTCTATAAAAATTTTAGAACCTGATATTTATGTTATTTTCTACAGAATGTACTAAAATATTTTTTATTGAATGAATATTTTTTGAGTAATGGCTTGTCATTTAAATAATGGTCTCATAAAGAATGTCACATTTCTTACTATGTTTACTCAATCAGCTCTAAAATTTTCAAATTTTAATAAAACATTAAAGTTTTAGTACATTATTTAGATAAATGCATCTAATTTGTTTTAGTAAAACTCTTACTAATATAAGTTTATTACTTTTTTCTCTAACTGCTTTGAAGTTTATCAAAAATATTGCTAAAATTTCACTTATAATTGTGATTTTTCTAAAATGTAAGTAATTTATTTTAAATATTGTAAGTTAAATATTAGTATTTATTGGCATTGAGTCCTAAAAAAGCATTTATAATGTTTAAATATGCTATTTCGTTAAAAAGCACTCCGAAAGGTGTTCGGATACCTTAATATAAAGAACAATCTATTAGGGAAAAATTCCTGCGGTGTGCTGAACAATAAATGTGTTGCATGTTCATTGTCTCTTTAGGTATATGTATTAGATGACCCAAAAGTCCGTTAACATTTCAAAGTTTAATAATTCACGTAATAATGCAGATAGCGAGGTAAAAATTGACACACATGCTTGAAATAGCACGATCTTTGATTGAAACAAAAAAGTTTCCCACATCAGTCGTGATCGGACCCTTTTTCCTCCGAGGAAATGCATGTTTCTGGCTTACAAACTGTCACTTTGACGGGTGCGACATTTAACTACAGCGATTCCCAAAGTGGTCTATATCAACCTCCAGGGATCTATGACAACTTGAAAAGGGTCCACGTCAGCGAAAAAATAATTTGGCGGTTCATGAGATGTAAATGGGGTGTATACCAGCGGTACTCAACCTTTTTTTCAGCAGGGCCAAGTACATGTGACAACTATTTCACGCGGGCCGCAACATGAAGATAAATGGGGAGAGGGGACGCTATAAGACCAAGGACTTTTAAAAGGCAGAAATTGATCAAAATATTAGTAATTTTGAATTTCATTTTGAAGCTATTTTAAATCCATCAAATTCTACTAACAAAAAACAGGTTTTATGCACTTTTTAATCTGTTATGTGGAAATTTCGATTTCCTTTCGTCTGTTATCTGAAGTTCCCCACGCTCATATTTTTGTTGTTGTTACAAAGATTTTTTAAGAAAGTGAATTTATCTCGTCTTGAAAGAAATCCTAAAAACAAAGAAAGAGGCGTTGAAAGATTTGTGCTTAGCGGTATAGTAACGAGCAAAATTATTTTTTTTTAAATGAAGCATTTTCACGACAAACTAAACAAGTTTTTGATTCATGATTGTTTATTTCGATGAAACAGTCAAGGTCCCCCTCGTCTTGAAATAACAGATATCCTTTAGATATTTTTCGCTTGGAAGACTCGTGGGTTCATTAGGGGACTTGGTACCCAAAAAATGACCAACCTACCTTTTTTTTTTTTTATTTAATCTTATTCTTTGCATCATTATCTTTCGATTGATATATTGTTTGTGCAAGTGGGAAAGTTAGAAGTTGAATAAAACTTCATTTGAAAACAAATTAGGAAGTTAGGCCACTCCCCTTTTTAGAAAAAAAAGCTAAAAAAGTTATGATAAAAAAATCTATTTTATAAAGAGAAATAATAACTATAAAAAAAGAATGTGTAATATATAAAGCAGAATATTTTTGAGACAATACAATAATGTAATTTTTCTTCTTTGTGCAATGTGTGCACGTAAAATTTTTGAATTATGGCATTTTATATTAACAATTTAATAATTTCAGTTCTTATTCCTGATATGTTTTTCATACAAATGTAATACTTCAATTTTAGTGAAGAAAAAAACTAAACTTTCTGTCATGACAGAAAATGTTTTTTTAAACATTTTTCTTGAATTTTCTTGTGCAATTAATACCTTCTTAAAATTGATCATTTATAAAATGTATGGGTTGAAAAAATACGAAAATGCAATTATTTTCAAGAAAAATATATAACCAATATCTTAAAGTGGTATTTTAAGTTTATTTGAGCTTATTATAATTTTTTTTTCAGAATTATATACTTTAAAGTGGTTTTTCTCAGGTTGTGTTTTTCGAAACATTAGTGCATTCAAAATGCTACTCCTTCCACAACTATTTTCCAATCACTTCCATTTTTTCCCTGTGGGGTTATATAAAAGCATGTAACAAAATTAGGGATCCATTTTACTGTAAACTTAATACTTTTTTTTTAAAAAAAATTAAAATGTAATAGATATTGGCTTTTTCATTGATTTTTAGCATGCATATCAACATTTTATTTTCTCCCTCAAAAAAAAAACGAATTAAGTTACTGAAAAATCGATCCCTAAAATTGCTTATAACATCCATAAGAATATTACAAAAAAATTTCAGGTCAAAAAATTAAAAATTACAGAAGGAGTTAAACTTAAAAATTTTCCAAATTTTCTTCAAAAACTTTAAATTTTTAAAATTGTGTGAATAATATGTGAAAAATTTCATCTCAGATCATTTTCTTGAGAAATATTACATAAAATGTTAAAATATAATTTTTAAATACATAAAGACAGAAAGTAGTTCAAAGGGTACCAAGTCTTCTTAAAAATTAGTTTAGTCCATATAATGGTCGATGTTGAACTGCTTTTGTTAACCTTACCATTACAATTACAAAAGGGGAAAAAAGTTATTCTGTAATTCCTACCAGCAACATATCGACAGCAAATTTGCTTTATGGGATGATATATGGGATGATATATGCGACTGATATATGGGATATTGCTTGATTGATAGAATTTTTCGCTAAGTTTTTAAAACATTATTCTTAAATAATTAAATTGGTTAGGCCAACGGGTCATGACCGGGACCCCTGAGACCCCGGGGCCACATGCGATCCACGGGCCGCAGGTTGAGTATCGCAATACTAAATGTAATATTTAAAATTAGTGAGATTCGGTGTACGCACAGCGGTTCTTAAAATATGGTCCGGAGTCTCATGCAACGTTCAGATTTCCCTCACTTATAGACCGTGAAGAGCCTCGTGGAAATATTGAAAGATTACTTGCTATACTAGACTAGATTACAAAATAGCCCCCAACGAAGAAACTCTACTAGAACTTCTATTTTGATCAAGAATATTAAGTCGGAGAAAGGAATGTTCAAATCTTGGGGGTCTGCGATGTCTCGCTGATACATAAAGGGTGGGGTAGGGTCTGGCGCAAGGAAACCACAAAAATGAAATTGCTACCCCCGCCCCCCCCCCAATTTTAGGTCCTCTTGAGTTCCCTACCCATATGGTAAATGCGAATCAACGTCAAAAATCATCGGTTTACATAGGGTGTGCTCTTTCTACAAGAAACACTTGCCAAGCTCATTTTTGAGTTGCAAGTTCTATCGTTTCAACTGAAAAAAGATTTTAAAGATTTTAGCGGGTTTTTTTTTTGAAAATACATACCAAGGGTAAGCAATTTCTTGATTTGACTTTCAAATTAGATTCAAGTTTGATTAAAAATTGTAAAAAAAACATTACATTTAGCACAGCATGTAATTCCTACTAACGTATGCCAGTTTTTGTGTTTAATGGACTAGAACTTTTGGGATTGGCACGGATTGATCACAGTAACACTTAAGTCACATAGAGTAGACATAGACCTTTAATTTAATACCAAATTTAGCTGCTACTTCCTGCTACTCCCAAAGTTAATTTTTTTTTCAGCGTTGGGCGATGATATTACTCGGCGTGCCTTATTCAATGCGTGGAAGGAAGAGCAAGATCCCAAGCTCAAAACTGATGTTTTTTTTTTAGTTTAGTTAGGACTACAAAGGACTTTGATAAATATGAGGACCAGCATCAATTAAAATTTGGAAAAATTATTAAAAATTTCTGCTCGGTTGTAGGAGAAAAATGGATGAGATGCCATAGAAATGAAATGTTTATCAAGTCGAATGATGCGTGGTTGTCGGGGAGTAAGATGTATATATATATATATATATATATATATATATCAACATTTTATTATTTTTTTTCTCCAAAACTAATTAAGAAATTGTAAAATCGACCCCTAAAAATGTTTAAAACATCCTTAGAAATTTTAGAAAAATTCATGTAAAAAAATTAATCAACACAAAAAGAGTAAAATTTTAAAAATTTCTAATTTTTTTTTTAAAAAAAATTAAATTTGCAAAATTTTGTGAATAATATGTGCAAAATTTTATCTCGTAATATTTTCTCAAATAGAGAGAAACATTATATGAAATACTAAAACATAATTTTTAAATACATTAATAAAAAAAAGAATCAAAGACTGCCGAGTCTTTTTAAACACTACCCATTATCCTTTATTGTATATGTACAATGTTATGTTTGATTGTATCTGTTTAATCTGTTCAAATTTAATTTTTTAACTTGCCATCCTATTTATTGTATATATTCTCCCACGTGTTAAATTACTTCTGTTAATATCCATAGATCCTTGTTCAAAAACTAGTTCCACTTAGCAATCATTTATTCTAAATCAAATTCAAACATGACATAAATCCGTTTAGACCCTATTAACTTTATTTCTTAGTAAAAAACAGAAAAAAATACCCAATTTGCATTAATTATCATGATTTTTGATCATTAGATATAATTATGAAGACTTCAAAGCCATAAAATAATTTCCGGGAAAACTGCCCACTGTGGGCCGCGACGATTGAAAGTTTTAAGAACCGCTGGTGTAGAGGAGATTTTAAAATAATAATAATAATAATATTATTTTATTATTTTTTCATAGATGGAGCGGGAATTTTGTGTAAAACATTTTTTTTCTGTTCTGTTTTTTTTATATCATCTGTTTTTTTATATTTCTTTAAAAAAACCTTTCGTTTTTTTTTCCTCAGAATGTGAAAACTTTTTCTTTCCCTTAATAACCTAAAGAATAATGATAGAATGGAAAAAGAATAAGGAAAGCATTTTATAACTATAATGGTTGGCGATTGAGGAAATGTTACACTCTACTTCATAGAAGGTAGTATCAAAGAAGAGATATATAAAAGAATAACACAAAATGGGGGGAAAAAAAAGAAAACTTGATATGTTTTTTTTTTTTTAATTTTTTAAAAATTATCTAAAGGGCCCAGTGTGACTGTCATATGAAAAATTATCATTCACAGTCCATGATTTTTTTGATTAAATTTTTTTGGGATCCGACTAGTTGGGAACCATTTTAAAAAGCGCAAAATGTATAATTTTTTGATATTTAGTGTCATTAGATTAGAATACATGTATACAATTTTTTTTAGACATTATGACAAAAATATTTAAATTTTAGGAAAATAACTTGAAAATTTTTTCCAAAGTTCTCCTTTTTAAAAAATGCTTTTATTGTATTAATATTTTGCCTATATAGATTTTAGACCCCGTACAGAGGCTAACTATATTTTTTAAAAAATTAAATTATTTTCAGAGTTAAAAATTTGAAATAATTTTCAGCGTATTTTCTTAAAAAATTTTTCCCTTCTGTTTCGAAAACATGGATAAACCGACTTCCAAGTTTTCGTTTCAAAAAAATTTAGGGCCCCTGTACAAAACTGAGTTTAATACAGGCAAAATATTAATAAAATAGAAGAATTTTTACAAAAAGGGGAACATTTGGAAAAAAAAGGGTTTTTCTAAGTTAATTTTTCCAAAATATTGTATTAAATTTTTTTTTTCATAATGTCCTTAAAACAATTTTATTCATGTTTCTAATCTAATGAACTAAATATCATAAATATTTTCCATTTAAACCGCAAACCTTTCAAACGACATATCTTAATTCGATTTATGAAGATGGTAAATTCTCTTGTAACCAAAAGGCACATGAATTTAGATACTGGAAATCAGCAAGTAATGCAACTGAAAAATTGAGACCAATGAGCTTTTAACTTTTTTAAAGAACAGCTTTATTTTTCTAACAGTGTAAAGGGTTATCTTTCTAGCGTAGAAATTGTCTGATATTCCCCCCAAGAAGGGTCGCTAAAAGCGAAGTCCCTGGGATGTGTAAAAGTAATACGTGTAGGTGTGTGTGGTGCTATAAAGAGAGGAGTGGCAGCAGAGTACCTTCCCTCTCATAGTATTAAGAGTATACATTTGCCCATATGTAAATAAATTAGTTTTATAAGGCTGATTTTTCAACCTTTTAATTCTTTGATAGGGTTCTTTTTAAAAAATCCTAAGGGTTGGGGATATAAATGAATTTTTAAAATGTTTTTTTCAAAAATTTGGGGAACACAAAACCTTTTTTTTTTTGCCGCGTTCACCAATACGCTTTTTTTGTTGAGTTGAAATAATGTTATTAAAAATAGAATAATTACGAGATTAATTTCGATGTAAAATTTCACAAAATGTTAAGTCAGAGTGAAAAAAAGGGGTATTTTTTTTAAAATTCAGAGGATATCCCGATTCGATAATTGTGAGAATTAATAACTTCATTCAGTTGAAATCGTGCGATCGTTGATTTCATTCAGTGAATGTGTTTACAATCGTTGTGTTGGAACTGTTGCATCAGATTAATCCAATATGTATCGTAAAGAAAAATTCTCCTTAAGATTTTCCATGTATTTTCAGTATTCAAATCCAGTTATTGTTCTATTCTTTGGATGTTACTGTTTTTTGTGTCTGCAAAAATCAAAACCCGCAAAAAATTTTTAACCCTTGAAAACAAAGGGAAATATTTACCCCCCCTTTTAAATTGGTGAAGTCTTTTTATTGAAAACCCTTTACCGAAAAAAAATTAAAAAATTAAAATCCCAAAAAAAAGTAAAGGGGTTTTTTGGGAAAAAAAAAACTGTCGAATCAATTGGCGTTCCCGGATAAACTTTCGAGGGCTGTATTCTTATTCTTATTACTTATTTAGGTATTGTGTCGTGTACTAATATATTACTGAGTAACAAAGGGTTTTTATTTATCATTAATTTATTGTAATAATTATTTAGATGGCCCCACCAGACAGAGTTTTTTGGAGGTTTTCCCCGGTGGGAAAACCAATTGAGATTAAGACGGTGGATTTTCGGGGTTAGCATCGCGCGAAAATTTCCCTTTGCCCACGTGTTCCTGTTTTTTATATATTTATCCTAGAACTGCATAAATGTACCTTTTACAGAAATAAACTGTATTTAGCCCTGAGGTGAATAAATTTCGTCTAATGATCTATCCATTCATCCCTTTTTAAAACTGTATTTTCTCATATGTTTTATTTCATTCAGTAAGAAAACCAAAGATATTTGAACAAAAATTGAGAAAGTTTTTTTGTATGAAATGAGCGATATGGCAGTAAAACAAGCAGGTTAATTTAAAATCCAGAAATATATCTCGAAGCTTTTCCTTTTTCTTGTACAAACGGATTATTAACACTCTGTTATTGCTTATGTAACTGTCGGTTTGAATTTTGAATTCATATTTGTGTGTTTTTTCCCCTAATGGGGTGCATATTTTCAACCAAGCATTTGCAGACACGCCAAATCTCCAAACGTGAAAGCCATTTCGCGGTGGCGCCACCTAGTAGATTTGGAGGCTTGAATTTGGACGCTTGAATTAATTTTGAGTTCTGTGACACTCCAATCTATTAACATATATTCTGGAAACATTTAAACAATTGTGTTTCCTTTTCTATTTGTGAGGATATTGTTAAAAAGTATTGGATAACCCGTACACCAATGGCTTAGGTACGAAAAAGTTCGACATTTGTAAAATAATTATTAAGAAAGTACATATTAGAGCTTTGTGATTTTAAACTAGTTAATATCTGTTTTGGACCATCAAGAAGGCACAAACACGCACACATATTTTGTGCTTATTTATTTATTGTAGTTAGAATCAATGAACTTATAGAAGCAGTTTGGAGACTGAAAGGAACAAAATATCAAGGTTAATCAAGGAGTCACTAATTTTATACGTAATTTCAGTGTCAATTACTTAAATTGTACGATCGTCATTATTTTGTTCAGGTGTCAATATCGTTTCTAATATCAGTTTTAGTTCTTAATAAGAATTAGGATTTTAATTGCTTAGATACTGTAAATGGAATCGTTTTGATACAGTATTTGTAAACATTATTATAAAAAAAAAAGTTCTTGGGCTTTAATTGAATCACATGATCGTGCAATAAAATTTACATTTGGCTTAAAGTGTACTTTTTTCTGTAAAACTTTATGTGCTTTTCTCACGTTTCAAAACCACTCTTAGTGATTCTATTTTTAGTTCGAAAACAAGTTAATTGGATTTGTCATAATTTCTCATAAATCATCAATCGACTTCCAGATCGAATTTAAAAAATTCCATCAAAAAGTTCGAATTTTTAAAAAAAACTATGTACAAACTTTTTTAAAAAACAGTTTTTCCCATTTAGTATACATCACATGTGAATTTTTCTTGGTTAATAAATGTTTTTCTTTTTTAAAGAGGCATTACTTTCATGTCAGATATTTTTCATGTAAATTTAATTCGTTTTTTTGTAGGGATCATGACGGGGAAATAGTGTATATCATTTAATCGGACTTTTTTTGTTTTTAATAATAAACAAAAATAAAATAAGAATTATGTAATATTAATTTTCATTCATAAAACACACATAAAAACTTAGAATGATAATTTTTCACCTTTTTTCTATGTAAATTTTTTGTGATGTTATAAAAATTTACTTATACATAAGATATGTTTGTAAAATGAGTCGAAAAATTTTAATTTAGTTTTTAATATTTAATGTTTGGGTTTAAAACATGTGGTACAGGGGAAAAAAATTTTTTTTCTGTGGAAAAAATTTTAATACATTTTTTTTTTGAATTTAATATATTTCCAAAAATATATTAAAACAACGAATTTTAAAAACGTTTTGAAAATTTTTTTTGAGTGTTTTTTAATAAAATTGTTTTAAAATCTTTTAATTTCACATACAAAATTTTCCCAAAAAACTGATTATCAGGAGGGTAAAAGGGTGTTACATTTATAAAATTTTTAAAATTTTTTATAATAAACCTATTTTTGTAAAATTTTTTCACTTAAATACACAATACTAGTGAATTTTTAAAAATTATTTTTTGTAGTATAATTTTACTTATTCCCTTTGAATGTTTTAAAGCCCGTTTTTTTATTTAAGTATTTATTAATGGGTAAAACAGTTTTTCCAAAAAATTTATCTTGGAAATATACACAATCAAAATTTTTCAAAAATTTTAAAACATTGAATTAAAAGTTTAATTTTCCAAAGGAAAAAATTTTTAAGTCCACCACTAAAAAAAGGGTTTCTCCCCAAAAATTTTATTTCCCCGGAGTAAAAGTCTTTCAATAGATTTTTTTTATTACCCAAAAAATTACCGAATTTTTGGAATGCAAAAATACGATTTGAAAAATTTTGGGGGGTCATTTTTTCAAAAGAATTTTTTTTTTATTTTCTTCCCCCAACCCCATGCTTCCCTACTGTTAAAAAATCGGGGTTCAAAATCCGTATTTTAATGGGATTAAAGGGTAAATTAAAAACTGTACAAAAAAATTATCAAATAAAGTTAATTTTTCGTATAAAATTTTAAAAGGGGACTAAAGCACATGGGGTCCTTTTTAAAAAATTTTTCTAACTTAGTATGTTAAATTTTTTTAAATGATCCAAGCCCAATTTTTTTAATTTTTTAATCATATAAATTTTTTTTCCATTTTTTTTATGTAAAATTTTCGCTGAACTTTTGAAATTAAAATTGGTTTTAAAAAAATAATTTTTTTTCATTTTTTCAAATGCCCCCCCCCCTTTGGTTTAACCCCCTTTAATTTGTAAAACGGGTACACTTTGTTTGTTTGATTTTTTCTTTTTTAAGCGCAGTTTTTAGCGTGCTTGGTTTTGTTATTCCCAAAAGGATTTTTTTTTTCCACATTTTAAAAAGCTTTTAAAAAGTACCCTGTGCCGGGGTTTTTTGGGAGTACTGGAAGTCACCTCAAAAAAACCGGCCAAACGAAGGGGTTACCCCGCAGAAGAAGATCCCCCTGGGGAAAACGCCAAAATACACAAAGGGGAATTTTTTTCGGACTAAGGAAAAGGGAACGAAAAATTAATTTTTTGAGGAATACCCTTGAAACATTGCTGAAATTCTCCCCCGCTCGCTTTTTAAGAGTCACACGGCGGATAGACAGAGTGGCGATATGTTGCGTCCTCCGATCAAAACTGTTTCTGTCTTGGTACTAGTGATGGCGTATATTGATTAGAAGACGGGCCCAGCGCTTGCCAACAAACTTTCTGCGCCCAGGCACACGTGTCTGCACCTAGAGTTAGGTTGGCTAAATTTTTTTTGTTTGCCGGGAGCACTAGAGGTTTATTTAACACCCTAACCAAACTTGAACGTCGCTGGTGATTCAAACTGTTGCACTACATTTAAAAAAGGGTTTCCCAACAAGATAATCCCGTAACCCCTTTATAGCAGAATCCGACCCGTCGGGTAGAGGGTCAGTAGGGGGTCCGGATCAAATAGTCCCCGGTCTTAAAACATTAAATTATTTCTATTTTATTTACTGTGGTGTATTTTGTTTTCACCGAGGTTTGTGCGACTTTCCTTGGAAATCCCTTTATATTCCATGTTGAATCACTTTATATTCATTTTTGGTGTAACTGTATTTTATTCTGAGGGCATGTTTATATAAACACAATTAAATTAAAATTAATAAATCAAAACAATCTAAAATATAAACACTCAACATTCCCCAGCGGACCTTTAAGCCTTCAAATTTTGGGATGGCCCCGGGCAAAAAAGGTTTTGAAGCACTGCTCAATAGAATATCAATGTGTTTTCTTGGCCTGCTAGATCACCGGATCTTTCTCCAATCGAGCACGAATGATACATCATAAAACGACAATGACAGTGCCATCCAAAACCAGAGCTAAACAACATTACTAAATCAACAGGGGCACGCACTTCCATCTCACAAACTGATACATTATATGCTCGTTTGCTCGCTTACGTTTAAAATTCTGTCGATTACACCGGCTTTCAATACACTATCATTTCACATTAGAAATGGTACTTCTCACACTTACATTAACACCTGTTACCTTGACATTTTAATCAATAAAATATGTTACCTAGACAAATGTATTTATGAAGTTTCATTAGCCTACAGTAATTTTTCCTTGGTGGTAGATTTTTTCTATATCAGTGTAGGATGTATCCGAAAGTAACTAAGCATGACTATGAACTAAAAATGAACTTGTTTGACTTGAATATTATTTGTTTGTTTGAAATAAAATTTTTGTACAAAAATGCATGCGAAAATTTTGTGCAGATTGCATCAATACAGAAAATACGGAAGAAAGATCAGGGCTCTACCGAATCAAAACCATGGAAATCACCGGGGTTTTTGGGGTATCAGTTCAAGATGGTGAATCCATCAACCTTGGGGGCCCCTATTGGCATCGGGGGGCCCCCAGATCCGCCATCCGCTTCTGTTTGAAAATTGGGGGAATGATTTTCCTTTTTGGTTGCCCCATTGCGGGATTTGGCGACGCTTTTTATTCAAGAAATAGAGATCGACGGTATAATACGCACGTACCAATAATTTAATTAACAATCTAATGTTGATTGTATTAGTTGTGCAATTGTAAATTTTTGTTGAATGTTTATTTTTTTCAAGAAGTATAATAACGAAAAAACAACGAAAATAAAATAAAGATTATTTTATTCGTATGCTTATTTTATTTGAAAAATCCATAACGCATCCAAAAAACGCTATAAAAAACTTACACAGTTGCAGCAATACGAAAATATATGTATATATAAAACAATACAAATCTCAGCCTTCCCAAAAAAATTGGGGTAATTAAAAATTTTTTTAAAAAAAAAATAAATTTCGAAATAAAAAAGAAAAAAAAAATTTTTAACCATGGGAAAGGGGCGAAAACTTTTAAGAACAAGATTAGTTTTTTAGAATTTGTTATCAACATCTATATGAATCAAAATTTGACGGATCTACCTGAGTGTTTAGAACAAATGCAAGGAATTTAAGAATAACATTTCAGCATTCAAGATACATCCTTGCTGTAGTTTTGCAAAAGAATGTATCCAAAAAAAATTTCAAAGTTTTTCATAAGCAAGGATTTCTGGATATTGCAAAAATTGGGGGATTTGGGTTCTTGATATTATTTACTTCGGAACTTGGTTTTGGGAATAATTTTGGAACTATGCTTTCCATCTTCTTGTTATTCTTTTCTGAAAAAAAAAAATAAAAAAACGTTAATTCCCGATTTAAAAAAAATAAGTACGTATTTTGTGGTTATTTCTTTTTAAATTAAATTAATGAGTTAAAATATATAATATTACAATTTAATTGCTTCTTTAAGATAGTTATTTATCCAAACTTAAAAGTCTTAATTTAATACAAATTTTCAAGTCTCAAATTTAATAAATCTTCCAAATAATTTTCTAAAATATAGGGAAATTAAGGCTGTTTTTATAAAAGCGAAAAAGCACGAGCTTTAAAATCAAAATTTTAAAAAAAATTTCAAAAACTCATAAAAAAATTTTGAAACAAGATCAGAATGCTTTTAAACTGGAAACAAGGGGGCCCCAAAAAAATTGTTTTTTTACTATTTTGTGGGGTGAATAGGGAAAAGTTCAGCCCCCTATTTTAAAACAATTTGTCTTTAAAATTTATAAAAAAAATAATGAGATCAAAAACAAAGGATGATATCATTGGAAAACGAAAACCCCTAAATATTTAAAAAACAGGGTAGCTTTTACAAAAATTATTTAAAAACTTGAAAAGCTTTCAAAAAATTTTTAAATGTCCTTTTTTAAACAAAAAAAAAAACGATAAATAAATTAAAAAAAAGTCTAAGTTTTCATAACAATTTTTCCTAGAACGCCCCAAAATTATTGATTGGGAAAAGGGAAATTTAAGGGATTCCAATTGGAAAATACTTGTTTAGTTCCATCGGCAAAAGGGTAAAAAAGGCCCAAAATTACCCGTAGTTCCTTTTTCAGATGACTTCATTAATGGGTCATAATTTCCAAGGGGGATAAATAAAGGGGTTTTAAGATAAGATCAAATTTGAATTACATTTTAAATAATAATTTCAAAATTTTTAAAATAAATAATGGGTGAAACTTGAAAAAAAGAGGTCAGAAACAAATTTAAATCTAATTTAAGAAATTGTTTATACTTACCGAATTCCTTTGTCCCGAAAAGTTGAAACAATCTCCCCAGCTCACCATTTTTTTCGTAACCTTTGAATTTGGGGTGAAATAACCATCCCTTATCTTGATAAAAATGCCCCCCAAACCCCCCGTCTCTTTTTGGGCCCAAAAATTATCCGAATCTCTCAATGTCGAACAAATGGAGAAAATATATTGAATAAATAAACCAAAAAGATTTTAAAATGTATGTTTCCCATTAACAAATTTTCATCGTTTTTTATTTTACCCCAAAAATGAAAAAATATTAAAAGGCAAAAGTTTGGGAAAACCAGGGGGAATTTAGGTTTTTCCTTTTGAAGACACCGTTTGTGGTTTAAGTATAAAAAAAAAACATATATTGAAAAAGAAAAAAGGGCTTACGGATAAAAAAGGGGAAATTTTTTTAAAAAAGAAAATACTTGAAAATTAAATATCTTGGGGTTATAAGGATTTTTAATAAATACTTCAAAAAAGAAAAAATTTAAAAAATTTTTTCAGAAAAAGGAATTTTGAAAAAGCCCCTTATTCCCCTTATAATTTTAACCTCCATTTTTTCAATTTTACCCCGCACAAAAAAATAAAAAAATTTTGACCCCCCAATGAATTTTAAAAAAAAACCAACCATTTCAGTTCGGGTATCATTTATTTGTCAATTTTTAAAACTATTTAAAAATAAAATATTTAACTTTTTATCCGTTCTGATGGAAGTAAAGTAGTTGCAAAAAATATTAAAAACTAAATGTTTTTACACAAAAAAACAAAATTCAAATTATAAACCTATATATTTTTGTTTTTTCTTTCCTTTTTAATAATAAACTAAAAAATTTTAATGTTTTTTTCAATTTTTTTCAAAAAAAAACTGAAAGGGGCGGTTAAATAAAAAAGGGGAAAAGTTGATTCTTGCTTTTGTTTTCTCAAAAGACTAGATTTGAATAGGAAGACAACAGAGAAAAAACCATGAGGAGATACAATTACAGAAACGAAAACAATTTCGAATTTGTAAGGATATAAATAGCATCATATTCGAAAGAAAAGGAAAAATAAATGGCTACCAGATGATGTAAATTATAAAAAATAAAGAAAAATACTCGTGATTTAGATATGAAGACATATAGTCACTATTATCTGTCATATTATTGAAATTTTAATCAATATTACTTCATTGTGCAAGATAAATTTCTTATAAAAATTGTTCAGTATCAGAAATATTCATGATTAAGACTTACTTGCGTAATAGACATCTCCTGCTCCAAAACGATCTCCATTCTGAATCAAAGTATCGTCACTAAAATGAAATGAAAAAAATATTGAGCAACGAATTTAAGAATCTCTTAAACATTATCCTAATTCAGTATTATTCGTATTTATTAAAGTATAGTGAGGTTTTAGTTCAATAATTTATATTATTATTTAAAATTATAGGGTATGCATTTAATTTTTATCCGTTCTGATGGAAGCTAAAGTAGTTGCGCATACATGTAAATATCTAAAAAAATAACTTCCAATGCGGAGAAAAGTCGGTTATATATATCTGGAATGTTTTACAATCTACAATATATCTGGAATGTTTTAACGCATATTATTTTTTACTTTTTATACTCGGAATAACTTCAAATGAAACTTTTTATATTGAGCTTTACAAAATCCAAGAAGGTATAGTACATATATCCATAGCTTTAAGGAACAAAATTTTACGACTATATTTTGAACTGTCAATATTACGCACGCGAACGATAACATTTGAATGTCAAATTCAAATTTTAATAAAACATAAAACAATACAGTTCGTATATCAACAGAAGGATTTATTTTTCTTGTTCTAAATACACACGATTACACGTGACGATTATATTTCCTTTATAAGATTATTTAGTAAATAATTTATACCATGACCAATATAAAAAATTCAAGTCGAAAAACCATTTGACCCAAAAACATTTCAAGAAGGAATAGAAATTACGAAAAAACTAGCCCTTGAAATAAATCTGACAGGCTTATGGTTCCCCTAAAGTTCTCTATATTTTGATTATATTTCAATTATTTTTTGAATTCCTGATTGGGCATAAATTACAGCGAAAAAAATAATGGATTGGTAAGAAATTGACTAAATTTTGTACCAGTTTTACTTTAATTCAATTCCAATTATAAGAAAAATTTTCAGTGATATAAAATAATATTTAAAATTAAGTTCATTACTGGTGAAAGCAAGGATTCGAAAAGTGGTTCAGTGCAATCTATTGAAAGTTAAAACAACATTCCCTCAGATAGCCAAATAAAAAAAATAAGATAGAAATATTGCATCATTACCTTCGACCAATAACCACTAAGCCTTTCGTTTTTGGATTTATCCATATTTCATCATTTTGGCACCAAACACCTACAAAAGTATTAAAAAATACACGTTTAAATCATTATGAAAAAATATGTTACACACCTGTTCATGTATGATCCATATAACATCATAACTATACAAGAATGTTTGAGGGTATATATGATGGTATGAATTTTTATTGCATTGATATATTTTAAAATAAATAAATAATTATAAAAATATGAAAATAAATAACCAAATTTTAAAGACAATTTTTTAGATTGCACCTCATCAATAAAATATTGTTCTGCAATCGAATATTAAATACTATAAGTAGGTTCTTGCATTTTAATGCAAATTTCTTGATTTACTAGATGTAAAAATAGGAACTTTAAATGTTATACAAACCTGGGTACTTAGACAAATAGGTTTCTTTCATAATACTGTCATCATAGTCTTTCCAAATGTTAGTGGGTAAAGCAGGTGTAGGAGTAGCCAAAATCATTTCTCCCCTTTTATTTAGTACAGAATTTCCTGAAATTAAGACGAAAAATCTAAATTTCAACGTAATTTAAATTAACGTCACTTAATTTATAGTATTACTAGCTGAAGTACTTGTTCTTCACAAGGGTTAATTAAAAAAAAATAATAAATATTATTCTTGATATAATAGCTGAATTATAAGGAGAGTAAAACCGTGTACAAAACAACTTTTAGAAAATGTAAAATAATTTTTTATTGAGTGTATTAATTATTTACTTATAACACCCCTTAAGCCCTCGCAACATCTCTTGGGGTTCATTTGTTAGAGGTCCCCTTTTGTAGTGGATCTCTACTTCCTGATAGGAACGTGCCTACAAAATTTCAACTCTATAGGTCTAATACTTCGAAAACGGGATTATTAATGTAAAACGCCCTTTAAAGCCCTTGCAATGCCCTTTGAGGGTCGATTTTCGCTAAATCTGTCAGCGGACCCTATTCCATGAAAGGAACGTACCTACAAAATTTCAAGCATGTAGGTATGGTAGTTCAAAAACCGAAATATTTATCTATAAAGCCCCTTGGGGGTCTATTCAGGTAAAAACGGATTTTCTTTATGGATGGAGGATAGGGGGCTATCACACAATATAACTCCCTTGATCGTACCGGGACTTTTTCCGAGTTTTAGTGGCACACTCATTGTACACATTCTTTTATAATATATATTAAATAAGAATAGATTTTCATATTATTAAAAAAAGGTTCCCATTGTAAAATATAGAATTAAACTAAGATGGAGTTTAATTCTTTAAAATTCGAACATTTACAATAACTTTTGAGAACCACTGTAGTTATTGTACCTTGTTTCCTTGCTTACTATTATGTAATTTTTGATAGCAAAAATTTTTAATCACACTACAAATATATCTTAACAATTGTCCTATTTTGAACTGATCAACAAAATATGCTATAATGTAATCTATACAAATAACAAATTCAAGATATTTTTTCGTGAAATTGACATTTTATACGTACATGAGGGCTTATATCCTTTAAATAAAATTGATACACCTACCTTCTTCGTCGAAACAGTGAATGTCCATTCCTAGAGCCGGTGCTTGTATTTCTCCAGCATACACGGGCATATTTAAGTCAAATCCTGAGAAGGTTCCAAAAGTTTCTGATGACCCTGTTTAAAACAAATCAGTGATTAGAACTTGGAGTGCTAAAGGTATATACATATTTGTTAAAATTTGTACTCACTGAAATATATCAATGCAGCTTATTTTCGTAAGAATTAAAACATACGTTTACTTAAATTACATTTTTAAAATGACTTATTAAAGAATAATTCTGTTGTGTGACAAGTTCTTCGAAAGCTAATTCTTTTTCAGATTTAGAAAAATAACGTGAAAATAGGAAAAAAAAAACAGTAGTATACGTAAATCATTGATAGATGTGATATTTGAATTTTAAAATTAGATTGTTATATAGGTATTTATGTATTATACCGTCGACTATTTTCGCCAAATGAAAACACGACACCCAACGACACGATATGATGTTAATAATGGAAACCGTTCCCGAGTCTCTTCAAACACAAGAATAATAACGATAAAAGCATTTGGTGACATATTTTGAATTGGTTTCGTCTTTCGACTAGGCGAAGTTGGTTCACTGTGTAATACGTAAATACCGTTATGTATGTGGGAATTCAACCGAAATCTTCCAAAAGGTCGGATTCTTCAGATAGTGGGGTTTTTATTGGCGTGGTGTCTAGGGGTTTTTAGGGTGTATTAGTTAATTTTGAAATAAAATAGACAACATAGTTTAAGAAAGAAACTGGTTGAAAACTAAATAATTTATTGTGAATTATAGGGGAGTATTTACATGGGAATATTTCAAAAGGATAGGAAAGTTAGATCACATTAATTTAAGGAAAGCAATTGAGATTAAATAGAACTCATTATGGTGCTATTAAGACTTACCACCTGGCGCGGGTGAACGGCGCTGATGCACGAAATACGACGTTTCCCTGAAGAGTGTTAGTGGGCCTCTGCCAAAAAAGGTTGATGTCGGCAATTTAAAAGGGACGCTAAATGGCGTTGATGTGGAATACTGTTTTGATTAGAATTTCCAACCTCTGGAAAGGGATATAATCTAACCTTTTACAAATGGGATATCCTACATGTATATCACTCAGATGTAAAATTTTTTAGTAGCACTTATTCTTGTCCAGATTATAAGTAGTGAATCCAACTAATGGTGAATTCTAGTACAAATTTCATCTTCCAAGTAAATATTTATTTTTATGAAATAGGAGAAAAACAAGACAAATACTTTTAAAAAGTCATATTGAACATATTTTGTTACTCACCATATTGACTGCATACGAAAACATCTTTTTTGACTTTGTTATGAACATACAAATAATTCTGCGCTTTCACTGGACTACCGCCCATAGTTAAGAATTTCAAACTGTCCAAGTTTGTGTCGGGTCCTGTTGAGTATGGAATAGAAAAATTAAAAAATAGTTTAAGGTCTTCAGGGTTCAAAATCAAAATATAACGAGGAGTACTTTGTAGTGATATTTATCCAAGTTTGAATATGTTAAATTCTAGCCTTAATTCAGGAAAATTGATTCGACTGAATCCCCATTTTAAAAAGTACTTTTTCAAAATCAGATTATGGTATCCTGTGTTGAAAATTAGCTTTTGTGATTTATAAGAAAAAAATGAAAGTATGCAAATTTGAGTAAGGTGACCAATCGTCCTCCTTTAGGGAGGACAGTTATTCTTTTATAGGTTCTGTCCTTCTTCTAAAAGTGTCCTCCTATTTGTCCTCCTTTTCAATATTTTAAAACTGATCTGTTAATCTCTGTATTCAAAGATGCCAAGCATAACTGAAAATTTTACGAAAGAAGTACAGAGTTTTTACCAAAAATATTTCCAATAAGTTGAATAACGGTCTGAAACAAATATCACAGGAAATTAGTTATCAATGGTGTTTTTTGACTTCGCTGTTGAGTTTTTATCGAAAGAAAGGTCAAATATTAAAATCGATGACAACTGTCTGTTTGAAGAAATAGAAGACTGAATGTATATTTAAATTTGTATAAATTAGAATAATAGGCAAATCACCATGATGATATTGATAAAAGATGGGTGAAAATATTTAACCGTTTCAAAAATGAACCCATTCCATATGAAAATTTAGTTATTCTTGTATTTCGCGGTGCTACTCTGGAAATAATGCAGCAGTTGAGAGAGTTTTTTCAATTGGTAATGATTTTTGGACAAGTGACAAATCAAGATTGAATATCGACACTTTAAGTGTAGCGCTTACCGTAAAATTCAATATAAAGAATATTTTTTGCTCCGAAATTTCCGATATATTAGAAATTGATATATTGACAAAAAATCATTCAACGGAAAAAATACTCGTTTAAGTAAATAATTAAAAGGGATGTAAGTGTAAAAAGTGCGTTTTGTTTGAATTTATAAAATATTTCAAATAGTTACGTTGTAATTATTTTCTTAAATTTTTTGTCCTCCTTTTCATTGCAAAAAAATTGGCCACCTTAAATTTGTGCAATGTTTTAGATTAGGGGTAGACAACTTGTTTGTGCTCCTGGGCTACATTGTGGGAGCGGTATATACCGAAGGGGCACACCTTTTTAACCCTTTATCTACCCACGGTAATTAATTACTTTAAAATTACATAGAACAAAATTACATTACACTCACTTTAAAATTACATAGAATAACCATTTTTACGAATATTCTGATGGTACTTATAGCAGGAATATTCTTTGGAATCCATTCTTCCAAGATATATGGCAGCATGGGTTCTATGATGAGTATTTTAGCGGGGAAGGCGAATAGTTTTATAGCAGGAATTGCATTTTCAGCCGACGGCGTTTTCAGCGGATTGCAAAGAGTATAAATTTTTGTCCCGAAAAAATAGTTAATGTCAAAATTTAAGTGTCTTGTTTTTTTGTATGTTAATGAAAACCTTAGAAAACGATTTGACTATTTATTTTAAGTGAACAGTGTATATAATTAATTTTACAGTTGAATATCTTTAATTAATTAATTAGCTATAAGGGATTAAATTTTTCAATATTGAGTATTTTGTTTATGTATATCCCTTAATTTTCAATGTAGTGATTCAAAAAAGTATATTGCATGAAAAAAAACTGCAGTAAATCATAAGCGGTAGATAAAGGGTTAAAATGATTACATTCATTATAAAAAAAATAATAAATATAAATAAAACAAAATAGTGGTAGTTTTATTCAATTTATTTATTGTGCTAATTTTATATTATCTGTACCTCCGGAAGCCCATTTAATTTTAAAATCAGTTTAAGGAAACAAATGTACCCTGTCTCACTCTTCTTCCATTTTTTTAAAATGAAGAGTGAGATTGCTCATTGAAATGCTCATCATAGCATGAAAGTTTATGTCAGTCAACTTGCATCTATATTTACTCTTGTTGATCCTCGTGCAAGAAAAACTTTGCTCACAAATATTTGTCCACTAAAATGTAAACAATTTCCCAGCAAATTCCTACATACATGGAAATTTTCAGCCAACAAAGTTTTACAAAAGGAAATTTATGTCACAGCATAAAACATTTCCTTTACATTGTGACCTATGGCAAATCAATAAGTCCAAGCTTAACTCCTCAAGCACTGTATTAATATCAGAAGTAATGAGATAATAGAACAAATTGAATTTAGGCTCAAATGTTTCAAATTCTGAGATCTTGTGACCCCGTCCTCCGAACTCTGAAGATGATCTCTTTGTAGAAACACTTTTAGGTATTTGATTTTCCTATAGAAGAAAAAAAAGTAATTCTGTTTTTATTAATAGTGACAAATACAAGATGAATCTTTGATTGCTCACGAGAAAGAAATCTCGATACAAAGTGGATTTTTGACTGTTTTGGCGGGCCACAATAAAGCTCTCTGAGGGATAGTGGAGTATAAAAGCAGTATTTGCAAAGTCTAGAGTATTAGGTGTACATCCAGTCAGCTAAGTTCTTTCACTTTGTAAATTAACAACCCAATTTCAGTTAGTCATGTCTACGGGAACCCTTGGATTCCGTAAGAAGTTACTTTCCTCACAGCATCAAATCAAGACTTCCAAGCCTGCCCTCAAAAGCATGGCCCCTAGCATCAGAGATCTCAACTAACGATGAATCTCCAACCCTTACACAGTTTTCCAAACTTGTATGCTTCTGTGTATCATGAACTCTAATTACTTTCCAGAATTGGGCTTGAGGGTCCGCAGGAATCAGGGGCCTGGTGGTTCTCTTAATTTGTCGGTAGGTGCGTTTCATCGGAAATTCTCCTTGACTTTTCTGAAATCTCTTTAGTTGAAGTTCCTTGAGATAAAATAGAGCTACGTTCGATACGAGGCATTGTTGGTCATACGAGATTTACGTTATCTCAGAATAAACTGTAGTACTTTGAATCTTGAATCTTTGTTACCGTATATTAAATTAATTTTGTTTACTGTGTAAAGAGTACTGCTTAAGTATTCTTAAATATTTAGTATCTACTTTAGAAATTAGAGCCGTTTATTTAAAATAGAACTTTGGACTTTTTGCATGAAATTCCTGCTTTAAGAGCAACAAACCTGTATTTTATATTTGAATTAAATTTTAATTCCAATTGTATCACCCATAGAAACTATCTTTTGAGAATGTTGATATAGTACGCTAGTACTTTTAATGATGAATATTAAAACCTCAACTTACCGGGTAAAACGTTTTGTTTTTCTAATTTATCTACCAGAGCTGTAGCCAAGAAAGAATATGTAACTTTGAAGTGAGAAAATACATCCCAAAGATTTTGGTCTTTCCAGTCCATAACTGGATTTCCAGCGTATAAAAATAACTTCACTCCCCAAGCCAAGCACACGACGAATGTGTCCCAAAGCGTCCATCCCACCTGCAAATAGTAAAAATAACAATAATTACTGAATACAGAAATTCATTGCATGTAAATTTAGAATAATTATTAAAAACTATATCCAAGTAATATATTAAATGCAAAAGATTTAATTCCTGTATATAGATAATATTTATATAAAGAATTTATATTTTCTCAAATTTAAAGACAGATTAAAGGTTACTAGAGAAATGCATTCAAAACAAAAAAGTATATATTTATTTGTCCTTTTAACACACCTTATTAAATACAGTTTTTTGGTTACTAAACACACTTTGTTTGGATAATTCTGTCTAACATTTCAAACCGTAAGTTCGCTTCTACATTGAAATCTCCGATTAGTATGACCTTGACTGTGGTTTAAAATTACAGTCTGTCGACAATGGCCCTCCTTTTGCTTCACTTTGTGGCTTTGGTAGCCTAGTGGTCAAGGTCACGGATTCATAGCTGACGTGCCATGAGTTCAAAAATCTAGTGCCGCTGAAGACCCACTATGTAAAGGGGGCCGCTGCACGTTAAATCTGTCGAGGCTAAAGCATCCTTCTGTTGGTGTTGTGAAGGAGAAGGATGTGTCAAATCAAGGGTCGTCTTCTTCACTTGTCCATGACTCAAAATTACGAGGTCCGTCACCAGTAACTCTTGTACAGCTTTATAGTGCGACGTTCATGTAACTCTCACCCTGCTTCACTGTGTTTAGGAGTGTAGAGGAAAGGGTGCCAGCTCTGGTATTCTCGTCAATTGAACAAGGTTTAAAATTACGAGGCTTAGTATCAACAGTCTTCGCATTATTTCGTGGTACGGTGTTATTAAACAATCCTTCAACCAAATATATTTTTCTGGAGTATAGAAATTGACCATTATTTATATAATATAGTCCGTTTTATTATATTATATCATTAGAGTAATATCTAAAAACAATTACGAATATTTAACATCGTCTGGACATATTCCCAACAATAACATTAGTAGAATATTTCTTTTTAAAAATTTCTAATGGCAGATTATGTGAACACTTTTTAACAGAGTTCATCTCAATCTACCTAGTACATTCACCAAAAGCTGGTATCTTTTTTTAGTGCGGCGTTATGTTGGCGGATACCAATCACCGCAGGTAATTTTGACACCAGTTTCCTCCCTAGTAGGAGGCACCTGAGCTCTGACAATGCAAATCTGTACTAGGGTTTAATTTTGCCAGAGCACCCTCCTAGGGATCTTTTATATGCCATATAATCATACGACATGGCCGCTGTCGATATTTTGCATCATGAAAATCTATCGACTTGGGACGGGGTCGAACCCACAACCTTGGGTACAGAAGGCCAGCGACAAACCATCCACGCCCCCCAGCCGACTTTAGAACATAATACTTATATTTATTATAAACCTTGGCATTACACACACATTTAATTTTTCATTACTTATTAATTAAAATATAAACTTAAAATTTTGAACTAATCCCGTTTAATGAAATGGAACAACTAAAATTGAAAATAATAACTGAAATTAATATTCACTTATAATTTTAAGGCAACTATAACTTACCGGATAACATGTGTATATCACGTCTCCGCACTTAAGATTCCAATAGAAGACAACACTTGACAAATGCGAAATGAGGGACTGAAATTGAATAAACATATGAATGTAGAAAATTTTTGATAGTTTAAGGTAGGCCAATTACATTATCTTATTAATATATTTATTGATTTTTGTATATTACATAAATACTAATGAGATTGTAAGTAATCAAAAATAAAATTTTAAAAGTTTTTCTATTTTTTTAAATTAAATTTTTACTAGGGGGGTAGCTTTTGTCCACATAATGGGGACCAACCCCCATTGTATAAATTATACAACTTTTCATACGCATTGCTCAAATTGTAAAAATGTAATTAACGTGTATTATGTAGTTCTAAATTGGAAGATTCGCAATCAACGCCGTCCCTTACATTATAATTAGATTTCAATGGAAAGTTGGCGATATATTGGCAATACAGCCAAATTGGCATTATTTTTAGCTACCAAATTTGGTGACCATATGATTCTGAAAATTACTGGAGAAATCTATAAATCACGATTTATGACGTCCCTGGATTCTGCGAGAAAGCGCTGGAAGGGGGGGCTAGGCAAATTGTTCTTGGCACTCCTCTTCAGTTAAATTCACCTTTTTGCGACCCATTTTCATTAACTATATACCTTATGTATAAATAAATTTATCACAACATCACGAAAAACTTTTCTTATATATACAGAGAAAAGGATATGAACTTCTGTTGCATAAAACGTAGACTCAGTATATAGTTTAAAGGAAAACTTTTTTGAAGGAATCGAATTTTTGGAATATTTTCATACTCGCATTAATTCTGTCTTAAAGTCATGGATAATTTTATGAATAAGCAACTGATAAATTTATACTATGATTACTGCATTTATGGTTAAAAAAATGAATTGGTAAAAAGCAGATATGAATTATGTATTTTTTAAAATCATATGCAAATTTTTTCGAATTTATTACTAGCTGAAGTACCAGTTCTTTGCATGGGTTAATTCTTTAAAGGTAAAAAAATATTATTCTTAATATAGTAGCTGAATTGTAAGAAATTAAATATATAGAAAAATGTATAGAAAAATGTAAAATAATTTTAAATGAGTGCACTTATTATTTAGCTGTAACGCCTCTTATGTCTTAGCAACGCCTCTTGAGGGTCAATTCTCACAAACCCCTTTTTGAAGCGGATCTCTTCTTTATGAAAGAAACATGCCTGCAAAATTTTAAGTCTGTAGGTCAAATAGCTCAAAAACAGGAATATTAATAGAAATGGAATTAATTATTTCTTTCTGTTCTTAATAATTTCGGTACTTACGTATTATCACAACAGCCAACGTTCAACTCGCCAGGTTGGCCACTCCGATTTCGCATGTGTCGTACGCTCTGAAATAGCAATCATGTACTTTGTTTCGTATAATGTCGCCGATAGGTTGTGATAATACGTAAATACCATGATTCCATTTTCAATATTTTTTGTTTTTAACAAATACGGTGACGATATTTAAAGTTTTAAAAACAGTCTGAAATATTTTCTGAGCATTTCGAATTCAAAGAATTTGAATTTTGCAGACATAAAGAAACAAATCAGAAACGATTAGCTCTTATTGTTTACTTGATAATCACTTTATAATCGGTAAACGATCGCAGCTCCCTCTGGTAAAATTTACTCTCAATAAAACATTTCTAAGCACTTGCATATGAAGTTAAACTAAAATATTTAATAGATCATACACCAGCTGAATGCACAGGTCCTTTGGGAAGTCCAGTTGTTCCAGATGTGAAATTGATGCAGATGGGATGATCAAATGGAAGCTGTTCGAACTCCAGGTCTGGTACGGTACCATCCAAAGTTCTGCCGGTATTTAGGAAATCTTCCAACAAACAGCTAAATGGATAAAAAGAGTGAATAGGTAAACAAGACCAATTAAACATTCCTAAGCCTACTTTTGATAGGTTAGTTAATTTACAGAGATACTTGATTCGAGCATTGCTTATTAGTTATTTCATGTTTGTTTTAGAATTTCCCGATGTAACCACATATATGTTTTGGAATTTTAACATATTAGTTGCTTAAAAGCAGATATACATTCTAGTATACATGCGAAAATGAAAGCAAGCAGGCAAAGATGAGTAATAAATAGTTCTAAGTTCTGCGTATTTACAAAATTTCTTTTTTCAATAATTGTTCAATAGGAACGGAATATCATTTGGTAACTATACCATCTAATACTCTTAGAACAAATAACGATAAAAGTGAAAAACCAAATTTCTTTTAATTAAAATTTTAAAAAAGTTATAATCTTGAAATTGCTTAAATCAAATATGTGCAATTCAATGAATTTATTTTACGCTTTTGTGCTTTTCGAATTAAAATTTCGTTATCTCACATTTTATTTAATTAAAATTTTCCTGGATGAATTTATGAGAATTTTTTATTTGATTCAAAGTTGATAGATATTACCATTACACTTATGCTTTATTCTGCGTATATTATGGTATTTCAAAGTTTTGGTTAAAACATTCGTCCATGGGTCGAAAACCACTGAATTTATGATTCGTGTTCTTTCGTTTTCAAAAGTAGCATAATTTGGGGAATTGATTTGTAAAATAAATATTTTATATTTTATTAGAGTGGGAATAATCACTATAGTACAAAATTCTAACTATATAATTCTTTGTAAATTCTATTTTTGAGCAGTTACAGAAACACTTATCAATTCAACATTATAGTGAATGTTTTATGCAGTTCCAAAGAACAAGATATAGTAATTAAAAAGATTATAACTGCCAAGCTATAAGAAAGCATTAAAATTAAACTAAACAGTATTTTAGTAGTATAAAGTTTTGTATCCAAATGGCTTTTGCTTTTTCAAAAAATAGAGAAATACAGAAATTTAGTAAAAATAATTTATTACTAAGATTTTTCTCATTCAATACTAAACATGTTTTTATTTTTGTGTAATAATTATGACTTAATTTTGAATATGAAATAAATAAGAATAAATAATTTACAAAAATGCAATTTTTCTATCGAAAGTCTATATATTCTTTTAGATTTTAAAAAATGGCTTAGTAAATATAAAAAACATCTTCAGGTGAAAAAGTTTAAAGAAATACTGAACTGAAAATTAATATAAAGAATTTATTTATAAATTTTAAATGATTTTTCTTATTAAAAATATGATTTGTGCTCAATACATTCATACATTGTGCGGTATAATAATGTAAAATTTTACACAAATTATTATGAAACTTTTAAGCAAAAAAGAAGTATTTTGATACAAGTATTTTTGGAAATTTACGTTACCTGTTTCTGATGTTGGTAATATCTCTGGACAAAGTTTCTGATTTGGTTGCAATAATGATAACTTTTTCCAGTGAAGGTGTGTCTGAAATGAAAGAGAGAAATATTACCAATGAATTCACAAATAGTTTTTATACGATTGTAATAGAATTTATCAATTTAATTTTAAATCATGGAATTTCTTCATTTTTTAAATTAAATGATTTGTTGATAATTTTTTGGGGGGAATTTTTAATTATTTCCATGTATTATAATGGCTCATAAATCTTTTCAAAGATTTTCAGCAACACAGGTATTAGAACATATTCAAGATGTATATGAAATGGGATTTTTAGATTTATAGCTAAGTCATATTTTTGGTGCATCTGCCTTTTCCTGTGTGTGTGATCAATAATTTTAAAACAAAAAATCTAACTACAAATACGGTTCTAAACTAATTTGTTGAATGGAAAAATAGATAAAAAACGATTCTATGATCACATAGAAAATATTTATAGTTCTTGTAGATAAAATAAATAATTCGGAGCTCTGAATATCGCATAATACATAATTTAAATCCAATAACTTCCTAAATAGCTCTAAAACTTATTTTAAAAACATATTGCATTGAATAAACTCGTATACGGGATTTTCAGAAATAAGTTTGCATGTAGATGCTTGATAAAGTTAAATTTTATTTTTAATTCAGCCCACATTTTATCCATTTCATTAGTGACTAACTGTTACCCGCTACTTCATCCACATGAAATTTAAGGAAAATGTGTTTGTTCAGTTTGCAGAATTTGCTAAAACTTAATAATTCTGTATTTCCACGTAAAGAAATATCTATGATAATTTTAATGTCATTCTTCTACTTTGTGAATCAATATCCGACAGGCAGCTTTGTGCTATTAAGAGCAAAATGCGCCTGAAGGCGGCGACATGCACGTCGGACGCGTGCTTTTTTTTTTAAAAAAATTATGTAATATATAATATATACTTTCTTATTTGAATCGAATGTTGCTCACTATTTCATTGGTTTTAATTTTGTTTTCGTCGAACTCTAATTATTCTCCTAATATAAAAGTAGCCTGTTTCTCCTTTTGACTTCACTATCTGACAGTGAAAGTCCCGTCAAAATCGGTCCTGTCGTTTGAGAGATCAGCCGGAACAAACAGATAGACAGACAAAAATTTTAAAAAATTGATTTTTTTATACAAGTATCTTATATACTTTTAAATGAATTTAGTAAAAAGCTGTTAATTTGAAATTACAAACAGACGCTTCAATTTTATTTATTTGTATAGATATTAACACCAATATATTTATTAAAAATATTTGTTATCGGAATATTGTGTTAAAAACATTAACGACAATATTATCGCAAGTATAAATATATTTTACAATTCTTTTTACAACATTATTAATTATAAATGTTGAAAATGCACTTGCTATTAAAATATTAACTTTAGATATAAAAGATTAATTCATATATTTTTTGAAATAAATAAGAAGTAATTGTTAAATATATGGTAGAATTCAATACAGAAAAAGATCTTATAGCTCTTACTGTCCACAATGTGCTGCAGGTTGTCTATGTTGTGATATTCAACTCTTGAGTCTGTATGGTGATCAATGGATATTAGAAATTTTGGCTCCATTTTTTGAATAATATTAGTAGCTGGCTGAAATTTAAAAAAAAAAATCAACTTTCGATACAGAATCTTATTAAAACAATCGATTCTAATGTATTTCTCAACATTATCGAACTATTAAAGATACCTATAAAACGGTAGTACAGGAGCTGTAAAATAAGTATCAACTTAATTTTTTGTGACAACAAAAGTAGAACATTGATAAAATTATTCAGAATAAAGATTTATAACACCAAGTGATAAATAATTTATTTTGATAGCAAAATAATTGTAGTCATGGATTATTGTAATATATGAAAACTTAACCATTAATAATTTTTAAGCATTAAGGATTTCTAAGAAACAACGTTTTAATCAATTGATTTTTAAGGTAGTAAACACTTTGCCTTTAAACATATTCATTCCTTTGAAAGAATAATTCCTTAAAAATGCATCTATACACAACTTTAAAAATGGCTGACTGTTTACTATCTTTGATAAAGAACTAAATTATAATAATAAACAACAAGATTACAAGAAAGAAAAGATGCTTGACCATTGCATTGAATTAAGAAGTTTCATAAGCAACTAAATAATGTTTATCGAGTTACTTATTACTATTAGGGTTTCCCTTTTGAATAAGAAAGCAGTTTAATTAATAATAACTTTAATATAATAATAATAATTATCACGGTGACATACAATCAATATTACCAAAACTCATTCTTTTAGTAGTGGATGACATTTGATGTTAATACAGTTTTTTCAGATATTAATTCATAAATTTAATTTCATTTTTCAATTTTAAATTTATTCTGCGTTATTTCTTCCGAATTTAGAAATAGCTGCAACAGATGGCGCCACCAAAGTAGGAATTGACATTTTTTTTTTATTACTTGTTAATATACTTTCTTTCAAAAGATTTGTTGCAATTGCATACAAACGTCATATTTCTTGTATTCTATCTGCATTAACTGTTTTAGATTAACTATACTTGAATTTGTAAAATTTGATTTAAATTGTTTTAAAAATAAATGCTTATTACTTACTCGAGCTCCGAAATAAGGTTGAGGACCACCAAATATGGCACCCATGCTAGTAGCAGCAAGCAAGGTAAAAACTGCTTCTTTTCTGTTGGATATGTAGCCTACAAAGAATAATTTTAAAAAATTCTAAATATTTAGATTTAACATCTTTTTTATGTACTGCTTGTACTTTTGCTTACAAGAAAAGCCGTTAAAGGGAATTATTAAACGATAAAATACAAGGCGTGTTTTTGACTAGTTACTGATTTGATACAAAAAAGATGACTTTTTTCATTATTTTGATCGTGCATCAAAACCGAACTCTGATTTATTTTTCAACACAATTTTTACCATTATTAAAACACGTCATATCAGTCGACCACGTTCTGAATACCATTCTCATAGAAGTCTGCCGCCTAATTTGCTTGTCACTCAAGCACGACCGTTTTTACCCGTAAGCATTGACCAAGGTACTTCTTGAAATGTAAGTATACAAAATTATCAGTCAATTAAATAATACTAATTAATAATTATTAAATCATTTATCAACATTTATTGTGCCCGATGAAACAAACATACAATCTATACAAAAAGCAATTTATGTAAAAGCTTATCTCTGTAGAGGAAGTTCAAAACACTGCCTAAATGTTTGGTTTTGTGCAATACATTTTTGGAAAGCATATGGGAGCGCAATTTTAGATAATGTATAAGCCTTATATCACAATTTCCTAGGAAAACCCTTTTTTATATTTGGGAAATTTATGAGATGAAATGATGAAACCCGGGTCCAGCGTTTCTAAAATTTGGGGGGCCCCCAAGGGGGTAACCCCGGGGGCAATATTCAAAAAGTCGAAAAAAAAAGATAATTTTAAAAATTGTTAATTTACGAAAAGAAACGAACAAAATACATTTGACGTAATAAAATACACTTATAAACGTATCAGAAAACCCCAATGTATTTGATATATAACTAATTTAACAATTTGTTAAAACAGTTTAATAAATACTAGTGACTTCATGGGCTTCTATATACAAAACTACAAAAAAAATTTAACATGATCTTGATGTTTGTCCCAGCGTCAACCCCGGGAACCCCCTCATTGGGGGGAAAGGGGGGGGGCGGATTCTAAGGGCCCAAGCCGACTGACGTCCTGTAGTATTTGAGCTTAAGGCTCAAGTCCTGAATTTTAAGGGGGGGCTAATATACTCCGTTACGCCCTGTTTTTTGTGCGATTTAAAATTTTTCCCCTTTAACTACCAATTAAAAGTTACCGATTCCCCCCCAAAACCACCATTTTCCACCCCTATGTGTGGTGTTTTTGGGGGAAAAAGGAATAAAACTATAAACAAATTCTCTGAAATAAGTTAATCCTTCGCAAACAATGTCACTGTCATTTTTTCAATTCAAAGCCTTCAAAATAATTTTATGGATAGCAGTACAAAAAGATCGTAAAAAAGGGTATATATACGTGGGGTAATTAACACACTAGTTATGAACGCTTATATACGCAAGGGGGCATTTAAGAGGTTAAAGTCTTTTCGGTTTAGAGTGTAAAAGTTTTTTATTATTAAAATCAATACATTGTTATTGTATGAAGCGGGGGCGCGATGTAAATTATGATTGAATATTGGGTCGCGAATGTTAAAAGTTTGAGAAGCACTGGCTTAGTCTGCTTTCTGTCGAATTTTCTCCTCAGCTTTCCAAACCACGTCATTATTCAAGATGGACCTTTGTATAATTTGCTCCTCATTATGCATGCTTGTACGGCCATTTTGAAATATTTATAAACACATTTTCCTAACATGTCAGCACCCTATATCTTCTATACACTGCTTTTATGTTTCTCTTTCACACAAATTCTCTTGTATTTAAGAAATGAATGATAGCGTGCGTTTTAAAATCGGCAAAATTTTCAAATGTTTGAGGCATTTTAAATGCATGCAAATTAGCATCCACACAACATAATTTGCCGTTATGATATGATGCTAGCTAATAGATGAACATTTAGAGTGCACGCTTGGAATGGCGACTGCAAAACTGTAGTTATAAAAGTTCAAAACATAAAAAATACGCCACGAAGCAATAAAAAGTGATTTTATTAATTAACAGTTTCTCTATTGTATTTTGTGAATCATTATAACATTAAAACTTTTGGATGTTATTTGATTATTGTTTAAAACAATCTGACCATTAATATTTTGTAGATTTTTTTTATCTTGTTTTTGAGGAAAGTCTTTTGACTTAAAATATTTTTTTTCTAAGTCAAATATATTCATACCCAAAATTTTTGTTGAATCTAATAGAAATTTTTTGAAGTTGAATTTTCTTTTCAAATGTAAAATTCAATTTGATTTGAAATAATATTTTATCACAAAAACAGACTGCCTGTTCTTTCTCTGTTGCATTAATAAGTAAAATAATTAATGATTAATGTAAGAGCGATTTTTAAAAATTTTACTCACAAGCTACGCGATCTCCTTTCTTCAGTCCATTTTTCTTGAAAGCAGCAGCATACAGCTTGACTTCTTCGTACATTTCCGCAAATGTGACAGTTTCTTCATATCCACTTTCCTCTAAAAAATTCGGATTTTCACAATATGTAAATTATATTTAGGTTTAGAGTTATTCAGGCAAGGTATGGGCAAAAAAATTGATGTTGTAGATACCAATCAAAAAGAAAAAAAACCCTGGCATACAGAAAAAAAAACACACACATATTTATAAGCCCGGTTAAAAAGAATTTTTTATTTTTATTTTTCATTTCACTATTTATTCACAAGATAGCACCACAAGCAATTTTTTTAAATTTAATTTTTTTCTGTCTTGTTTAATTTTTTTTTTTGACCTTTCCTTTCGAAAATTTTTTTAGTGATAATTTTTTTTCGGTTTCGGTATATTTTTAGAAACAAATATAATACGATTTTTAGTATCTCATCAATTTTTCTTTATATGGGATACTGTTATAGTAAAGAAGTTCCCAGTTTCACGAGCTATTGTGCAGTTATACTGTCTTCTTAAATCAGGCATGTAGATTAATTTTTTTACTTGATATTTGGCATTGTTGTAGTGTTTAGCTTCACAACTAGTGTTACAACTCTAAGCTGTAGTGTTTTTAGTATTCTTCTTCTAGTATTATGTTTATAATCTTCAGTATTTGTTGAATTATATTCTTACTCTCTGTTGCTCTTCTCAGCAGCACATTTTAGCTGGTCTTAAACTTCGTTTAACCTCAATATATATATATATATATATATATATATATATATATATATATATATATATATATATATATATATACAGGGTTTTTAAGGATTAAATTATTATCATAAAACTTTGTAATGTGAATTTAAACTTCACTATATTTTAATGTCAAGCTACTTTCCTTGTTCATGGAAATCAACTATGATTATGCTCTACTATTATGTTATTATATGGGAGACCTCAGTAAATAATTTAAGCCAAGTTCACTATCTTATGCCAATATTTTAAGAGGAAGAATCTTTGGTTCGAAAAATAAACCAAGAAAAAGCCGAATTCCGATAAAGCAGTTCTATCGATAAATGTTGTAGGCTCAAATCTGCTGAAAATTCATAATTATTTGATTCGTATAAGCTATTTTATAAATTTTTGTAATATATATTTGATTGATAAGATATTTCTCACTACTTATGAGATTTACTGTTATACAACAGGAATTCCTAAATAAATTCTTACCATTTTACACACTTTTGAAAATTGAGCTCTTTATTGGTGAAAGCAGACATTTGAAAAGTGGTTAGGTACACCTTATTGGTAATTTAAACAATATTCTCTTCGTGGCAGCACTCAACTTTTACAATGGTGTAGAGCAGTAATATATATCACTTTGTATTGAAATTAGAAATTTTATTTTATGCATTATTGCTTTAAATTTTTATATAAGAAAAAGAAATTTAGTAAAAATATGATTATTATTCAAACCTGCATATATGATTGCTACTCTGTCATCTCTGATTCTCATGAGATTTTCAGCGAAATTGAATTTTGCTCCGGGAAACCATTGGCAATCGAGGAAACCATTTCCTGTTTTCTTATAGACCTGTATGAATAAAAACGCAAAAAAATATTAGCAAAACATATCGTATGATGAAGCGGTTCTTAAACTGGTATCCATGATCCCGGGGTGGGTGGTCAGAAGGTCTCTCATTTATATTGTTGATTTTCTTCTTTACAGTGAAAGACCTCGAGGAAAAATTGAAAGATGTGTCATTCCAGAAAGAATCAATAAATCGCCCCTAATAAAAATATTTACTGGAACATGCATTTAAGGGGGTTCACCCATGTAATGGCCGCAAAAAAATTTTTTTTTTCATAAATTGTTTCCTTAACATGTCTAGAATACCGTAGTAAAGTGATTTTTTGAAATTCGAAGTTGTTATAAAGAAGCAGGCGTTAGAAGAGCAGCTGTTCGTAGCGCTAAGTTAAGATTTTCATTGTTTTAATCGGACTTGGAAACTTTAAACGCGTTTTTCTCAAAACTGTGTTTTTCAAAATTTCCTCCATCATATCTCAAGAACGGTTTGACCAAATGACTTCAAATTTTAGGGTGGACTCAGCACAAATATACGCACTAAATGAACTACAATCATTCCAAAATTCAAAATATTTATAATTTTTATTACAAAAACATAACAAAAAGCCCACGAAATTCGAAACCTTTTATTCAGAGGTCTACCAAAAATCAAATTATTGATATTTTCAATTAAGTATAGTTCATTCGGTGCATTTAAGCTCATAGATTAAAACGCCGTTATTTTTATTTCAAATAAGCCAATCAGCAGGAATCGTGGAGGAAGTGAGCGTCCATTATTTCGAGGTGAGTGTGCTCAGAGCGCATTAACTCACGTTCTATTGCATATTTTTGGCTAAATATTTATATACATACTCTTAAGATACATATAAACAAATGATAAAAATTATTTTCCATCTTTTTACTGGTCGTCAAAATCTTTTTTCTAAAAATGCTTAAAAAACAGGTCGCTATATAGGTGAACCCTCTTAAATCAAGAATATTAATTCAGTTTCTTTAGTGTATGCAACTACATATCCATTACTAAAATATTTTTTCAAAAAATATACGAGGGTTGGGGCATAAGTCATGGCAACTATTTTTTTTCTTGTAGATTTGTGAATGGATCCCAAATGTATATGTGTCGTGTGGAAGTTCTGCAGGCATAGTGTGTCGGCAGAACAAGAGATGGCTCTGTGCTAGCTGGTAGTAGCGCAGCGAGGGCCGTGAAATCAGTCAGTTGGTGAGTGTCGTGTGAGATGGAAGTAACCCATGTTAAGCAGCGCGCTTACATCAAAATAGCCGTTCTCCGAGGGTGAAATGCGATGGAATGTCACAGTGAATTAGTGGAAGCCCTTGGAATAATGTCCTACTATACCGTACAGTAGCATGATGGGTAGGAAAGTTTCAGCAAGGACGTGTGTCAACCAGTGATGAGCAACGAGGTGCGGCAAATGCTGACGCTGATGGTATTCAGCGCCTCCCACACCGTTGTGGTGACAGTAGCAGGCTACTGTCTGATCTCATTCCCAAGATTAAGGAATCAATAAGAGGTAGGCGGTTTGCAACACTAGAGGACATTGCTAATGCTGTGCGCCAACAGGTGACCCGATTCACACATGGTGCAGTAAATGCTGTGGCTGATGGTATTCAGTGCCTCCCACATCGTTGGCAGTGTGTGGTGACAGTAGCAAGAGACTACATTGAGGGTCATTAGGCTCAGGTTTGTCTTGTCAACTTTATGTGTACTGTGTTGTTATACCTTTGCAGTGTGAAGGCCATATTGCCCTGTAATATATATATATATATATATATATATATATATATATTATATATATATACTACCGTAATAAATTAATGTGTTACAATATTTCAGTGTTATTCATTGTCCACACATGCAGTTAACACCTTTTCCTTTCGTCTGTATATGTCACATTTTCCAACCGGACTGGTATCTTTAAGAAAAAAATAGTTACCATGACTTTTGCCCCAACCCTCGTATATAGTAGAAACATATGTAAAAAGATTAAGAACTGAATTCACGTAACGCACCAATACGACAACGATTGCATCCATCTCGATTTCCTAATCGAATTGCGCCCGTATTATTCATTTATTTGAAACTAGCATTTTGTAATATTGTTATAAACATATATAACTAGATGTTTATTCTTTTCTTAAAGGAAAAAGGCGTTAAAAAAATTGTATAATTAGAAGAGGCAGTCTTAGGACAATTGAGAAACCTTTAAATTCCTCAGCCATGTTTGTGGAGTCAGGGAGGGGTATTCAAAAATTTGGGGGTACATAATGTTAAACTGATACGTCAAGGGGGTTCAAGGCGATCTTAAGTTTAAGAACCGCTGGTATGATGTATTTGTAATGTATATAAATCTCCATGTTTTTATGAACAAAAATTACTCCGTTAAAAAACTTATACTAGTAGATTGTGAGTTAAAGACAATTAAAAGTTCATCAAAAGGTTGTCTTCAATTATTTTTAAAAAGTAGAAAAAAAATTGTATATATTGAAAATACTTTCATTACAAAAAATCCCAATATTATAAATTTGAGTGGTAAAGTGTTTGAAATTTTTAAATTTTTCTTCTAGAGTCTTTACAGATCTCATTATAAGCGTATCTTTTTTAAATTAAGTAAAAACATGGAGAAATATATTGATAAAAGAAAATGTGTCCTAAAAGAATTAATTAAACTGAAATATATGGTATAATTAACGAAACCTATAATTTTAAATAAAAAAAAGCTTCGAGCTTTAGTTCTTTTTGTAACATTAAATAAAACTTTTGAATGAAAACGTAAATTTTTTGAAAATTATTTGAAAAACAAATACATTTTTATTTCAATATAATTAGTATTGATAATATATTCATTATATTTGATAAACATTTAAACTTAGATAAGACGCTATATCTTTTCAACTGTAGAGAATAAAAGTTTCAAAATAATTATATATATTTTATAGAACTGATATAATAACCTTTTCTTCGTTTAAAAATCGATAAAAAAAAATTTCAGGTTTGAACTTAATTCCTTCTGGCAATATAAATTGATTTTCTTAAATTTGAAATCAAAATGATTGTTGTGTTTCTAAAAATAAAACGAACAAAAAATAACAATAAGTAAATAAATAAAAAAAAGAAAAGAATATGAACCTGATCATAAGGACTTGAATGAACCATCTGCAAATAATCCCAAATTTCTTCCCAAAAGTTTGCAAAATTTTCAATACTCCATTTGTGAAGATCCCAGTATGAATCTGTTAAAAATATAAGACGTTTAAAAATTAGATGTAGATTTATCTGTAGTATATTATCACATTAAGTATAAAAATATTTGAAGATAATAAAATATTAAGAGACAATTAATATTTAAAAAATATCTTTTAAATTACCGAAATTTACTAAAAAAATGAAGCATCTAAAGTGTTTAAATTTTATTTTTTTTCTTAACAGCTAGTAATTGAGAATTTTTAAGAATAATGATACAATGGCAATTTAAATAATTAATAAAATTATTATTGATAAATTTATAATAAAGCTGTGATTATTTTCTACCTATTTTCTACCACCTTTCTAGGTGAGTAATCAATATCTGCTTGAAATAGATTTTTGCTTATTAGAATATTAAATTAATTGAAAATTTTTTTTTATTGACAGAATTAATTTGATGATATATAATGTAGCGAAACACATATTTTGAAAACTAAATTAAAATGACCATTATATACTTTCCCGTTCTTTTAAAATTAATTATTAATTTTTTAAAAGTTGACTTTTGGCTCAATGCCAAAATTTATACACGTTAAATATCAGACGATTTCTTTTTAACCAGGAATTTAATTTGTAATTAATTGTCTAGAGTGTTTAATTTTTGGAACATAAGATACACATTTATTTCTTTTATTTAATTTAAAATTAAATAAAAAAATAAATTATTTATTGTTCTTTTTTAAATTGGTTAATATTGTTCTAAATTTATTGTAAATAAAGAATCGTATTCTAAAAAATGAATGATAATATGCAAGTTGCTGAGTATTAAATGGCATCAAAGAATATATCACAGATAATTCTAACTTCCAAGAACTGTTAATATGTATTCTCCTTGAAGTCTATAAAAACTTCTCGATTCTACCTGCAGTTACATAAGCCTTCTAAATAGGTTCTTTTGAATATTTGGTCAAATTCTGTAATCTATGAATCTATAATGACTACGTTTCTCGTAGGGAAGATCTGTATCTGCTCCTTCAAGGCACCTCTCAAGGTACCTCATACTTCAGTGCTTTCAATAATTTACGTCCGTAATTTTTTTCGGGAAATAAAAAAAATCACCAATTTTTTTTATCCTCTCAATTGATTCAAATGAATTGATGATCGTACGAGGCTTATTTAAAAAATTTGACTTGTAGATTTATTTGCGAAAATTGACTAGTTTTCCAAAAATCAATTTTCTGGGAAATGAAACTTATTGTAAAAAAAATGTTTATTACGACTTATATTGAAAATTTAAAATGTTCGGTAAAAAGTATTAAAATTTATCTTAAACTAGAAGAATTTTTAAATATTTTGCGCATATATAATGGTTTCTTGAAATTGTCATTTATTCTTATACCCTAAAAATAATTTTTTTAAAAAAAATTGAATTTTTTTTTATTACAAAAATTTATTTTGAGCAGCATGTTTAATGTGTAATATCGATAGATAAATTGACAATATGTAATCCATAAAATTAAAAAACAACAATTTTTTGAAAATTAATATTAATATGACAAGAATATATGTTCACCGAATTTAATTTGGGAAGAACATCTACATCTACATATAATTTTTAATAAATAAAGCGGTATTAATAAATATTTTCGAATATAATTTCAAAATGCTTTTACGTATTAATAAAATTATTATTTGAAGCAATTTTAAATCATATTATTGTAAATAAAAACATAAAAAGTTGAATAAATTTGATGAGACTTAAAAATTTACTCACCTAAACGCTTATTATACTTTTCTTCTATAATTTTCTTCAATTTATCGAGTTCTGTGTTTGGTACTTTTTTGTTCCATAAGATAGGAGGAACAATGTTCGTAGCCTCTGCATTCTTAGACTTTTTGGCACAACCTGAAACAAAACAAAAAGAAACTTTAAAGAAATGCAATAATTTCAATAAATGAAATCTGAATTATTTATCACAATCCCTACTCCCTACTATTATAGTTCAAACTCTCCCTATATATATTTATTTATATATATATCTTGTTCAAATTTTCAATCGTTAATAAAATACTTTTTATTCATCCACTCAAGTTGAAATATATTTTTTAAAACTTGTAGTGGATGACACTTGATGTTAATGTAGTTTTTTCAAATATTAATTCTTTAACTAAATTTAATTAATGCATAAATAGTAACAAAAATAATAGTCCAACACCATATATAAAATGGAAAATCACGTGTTTTGTCCCTGTAGTGCATTGGATAGAACTTCGGACTCCTAATCCAAAGATAGTGGGTTCGAATCCCACCTGGGATGGCCCAATTTCTGAGGCTGTGTTATCTTTTTACTATACTATTTTATTGGAATAATTAAATTTAAGTAATGAATAAATAGTAACAAACAAAAAAAAAAATAGTCCAACACCATATATAGAAAGGTAAATGGAAGATTGCAAGGAAAATCGCTTTCTATTTTGCCACTTAATATTGTGATTCTGTTATATGCAAATACGTATTCACAGTAATTGTAATTTTTTTTATATTTAGAATAAAATTTTTCTTTGTTTACCTAAGTAAGAATTGACTTAATTTTTTTTTATATTACCAGTTAGAAGAATTCGAATATAAGGTTTTCTTTTTAGAATATTAAATTTTTTTGGAAAAAGGAATTCACAAGTTAACTCTAGATTGCCCAAGAAAGTTTTTTGACTCTTTAAATTTCAATTAGAAAAGCAACTATGTATATAATGACACAATTTCTTAGAATTTTTTAAAATTTTTTTTTCCCGAGTGAAGTAAATTTTTTTTATTGTTAATATTTACTAATAACTTGTTATATGACTGAAAATAATACAAAAAATATTAAAAATTAGTTTTAAACAAATTTCTTTATTCATTAGTTATTTTTTCATAATGCAGTCATTTTGACTGCTGTTGGGCAATATAGGTATATACTAAGTTTCACACACACAGTCTTTCTTGTGTTAAAGATTCTTTTAGCATTTCTATTGAATTATTATTTTTTTAACACTCAGACCTATTTTACTTTCAATTGATTTATTGAATATTAACGTCGCACTGTTCAGCTACTCGAGGGCTTTTGGCGACGGGCCACGTAATTTTGAACCAGGGTCAAGTGACGTGGACGACACCTGAGCTGGCACCCCCTCTCCTAACTACCACACCACACCAACGGGAGAACGTTTCAGCTCTCGACAGATTTCGCGTGCATCGCTGCCCTACACTGCGGGTCTTTAGTAGTACTGGGCTCGAACTCGTGACAAGGCAAGCTACGATCCGATACCTATACCACTCGGCTACCACGGCCACGTTTTACTTTTCAAAGAAACTACGTAAGATTTCTGTACAAATTATCGAAACAATAATTATTTTTCAAGTATTTTTTAAAGTGTAACGGTAAATATCAAAAACAAGGTATATTTTGATAAGTCTTCGTATATTTCATTTGATTAGGGAGAAAACTATGAGATTGTTTTTAGTTATAAACAGTTGGGTTTATTTTAAGAAGAATTTCGTTGTAAAATCAGTAAGAAAATATGGACATAGTATGTAGTATATCAAGTTACTAAGGGAGATTTCAGCAAGAATTCTATTTAAGTTACTTATCTAAGATTTCGTTGTAAATTCTGTAAGAAAATATGGACATAGTATGTAGTATATCGAGTTACTAAGGAGATTTCAGCAAGAATTCTATTTAAGTTACTTATCTAAGATTTACTGAAACAGATTTTAATTGATACAGAAGATTGCTCTAAAATCTTGGTTCCTTTATGATTGAGGTTTTGGAAAAGTTTTATGTGAAAAGTCATCTAAGTTTTGAAACATTTTACGTTATGAGCCCTATGTGGTCAAATTGGAAGAAATTAATATCATTAGATTTTTGTTAACACTTATTTCACTTATAATAGCTGTGAAATTACCTTTGATTCTTAATGTATTTTAACTTACCCAAGGTAGAGGTATTTATTTTGATACACTGTGTTCCCATATTTCGTTTTTTACAAGTTGATTAGTAGGAAAAGAAAATCCTTTTTAAGTGTTTTTTGAAAAAATATAAATTTGAAGCATATGCTGAGATACTTGATGGCTTTGAATTAAAAAAAAATTGTACTTGTTATCCTAAAAACGAGGTAAACAATACTAAAAAAAATTATTTTAACTTGTATGCATATAAAGTAATACTTCTTCATTCGATTAAAGCGAAATCTAACTTTCCTGTGTTTCTAAGGTACAGTGTAAGATTATCTCATTTTTTTAAAGCTCAATACAATATCATGCGCTTGGTAAAATTTTCCGATTTTAATCAGGTCAGGTGAGTGTGTGTTTATTATTATACGATGCTCGTTAATAGCCCTCGTAAAGGGACATGAGGCCTATTTTTAATGGACTTCTTAATTTTGAGCCTCTTTCAAGTGATGAGCACGATGTCTGAGCTGCCAGCCCCTCTCAAACTACCACACCAACAAGGGGACTTACAGCCTTGAAGAAATTTACGTGCATCAGCCCCTCTACACAGTGGGTCTTCATTGAAACTAGGCCCAAAACTTCAGACACCCTGGCCTCGTTTTCGTGATCATAACCCCACAGTGGCGCACACAAGGGGGTGTCCTAGGGGTCCGGAACCCCCAAAGCCCTTCATTTTTTCCCCGATTTATTATAATTCTAAGTATATAGAACATAAAATTTAATTAAGTATTTGTCATTGATAATTAATTCTATTAATTAATGCTAATTATTATTCAATTAATAGTTTTTTTTACTGTTTTTTGTTCCCGAAAATTGACAAAACCAAAAGGAGCATGATACAAGAATGGTGGACTTTCGACCCTGGACACGCCCCTTGAAAAATTCCTGTGTGCGCTACTGTAACCACACCACGGTCACTCATCAGGTCCATTTGCATGACTTAAATTTTGTAATACATAAAACTAAAACTGTGATTAATTATAAAATATGCGAGGGGTTCATTCGGCTCAAAATGCTGAGTAACAATCCTTTTTTTTTCCCTTAAAATTAAAAAAAAAGGTTTACTAAAAATTAGATGATGTATTCGTTCTTCAGTACAGGTTGATTTTTTAAAAATAACAAGTATTATTCAAGGTATGATAGCTGCATTGTAATGAAAGTAAAACCCAGTACAAAACAATGCCCAGAAAAATGTAAGATAATGTTTTAATGTTTTTATTATTTATCTCTATAACACCCTTTAAACCATCACACCACCTCTAGGGGGTCAATTTTCCCAAGCCCCTTTTGTAGCGGATCTCTCCTCCCTGAAAGGTACGTGCCACCAAATTTTAAGTCTGTACATTTAATAGTTGAAAAACAGAAATATTTATCTGTAACGTTACTTAAGCCCTCGCAACGCTGCTCGCGGGTGGATTTCCGTAAAATCTCTTTTGTAGGGTATTTCTACTCCATGAAAGGAACGCACATCTTAATTTCAAGTCTGAAGGTTTAATAGTTGAAAAAAAGGAATATATATAACGCCTCTTAAGGTATCCGACTAGGTTCGGAGATAAATTTTTCAAAAATTGGTTTTCTAAATAGTTTTATTGTTTTAAAGAACATAAATAGGCTTAAAAAGTCATAACTATTAAATAACTAACATGTATCACCCTTTTTTTGAAAAAAAAATTATTTTTAGGAAAATTTAGCAAAATTTTTTAAGTTAAAAAAAACGTGATAAATAAAAATTAATTGCACAGTATGCAATTTTAACGTCATTGATATACTTCTTGATCCCTCTGAAGAGTCAAAAACCGCAGGATACAAAATATATTAAGAAGTAAATATTTTATTAGCATTTAAATTTGATGGTCATTATTTTTTCGTCAATACTATTGTATGTTCTAAGCTAAAAATGGCTGTAAAATGTGATTAAATGTAGCTGTCTTAAAACCTGCGGTTTGTTACACTCTGAAGAGTCCATAGCATCTATGTTATAAATTTCATTGTATTTGATTGGATTATTTAGAAGATATCCCATTTTCCGAGCACAAATTATTATAAAAAGTTCATTCTTCAAAAAAAGAATTAAAAAAAATATTTTTATTATTTAGATAAAGTAAGTGCTATAAAAAGAACTTAAAAATCGCTCTAGTTTTATGTATTAGTCATTCTTCCTCAAAAATTAATTTCTTTTTTCCTAATGACCCAAACAACACCAAACACCTAAAAAGCACTTTTTCAACTTAGTTGGATACCTTAAGCCCTCTCAAAGCGCTTTGAGGATCGAAGCGGGTAAAAAAGGGAATCTTCATCATGGATGCGGGATAGAGGGCTATCACATCATATTTTTCCCTTGATCGTACCGGGTCGTTTCTGAATGTTAGTAACAAGTACATTGTACATTTTTTTTATAACATGGTAACTGAAATACCCGTTCTTCGCAAGGGTTAATTTTTTAGAAAAAAAAATATCACTCTTGATAGAATAGCTGAATTGTAAGGAAAATAAATAATACAACTTAAAAATTAAAAAAAAAAATATTAGAAAGAGCATAAATAATTGTCCGAAAACCCATAAATTTATTTCCGAATTTATAATCCATAGAAAAATAATTCAAAAAAGAAAATAAGTACTTAGATAGCCAAACGAAGCGTGGCTTTCACCACTTGAACTAATACTTTAAGTACTCTGGCGAAGAAGAGTCTTTGGTCAAATGAGAACTGCACCAAACCATCAATTTGCGGTGAAACCGAATTGTTATTTAAAAGGTTCGTAAAAACAAAATCGTAAGAATACTATTTATCTTTGTGAGTAGCAATTTACTTCTAAAAGTATACATTCAGTTGTGTAATTTTTTATTTTTATTTTGTGGAAAGTTAACAACCGTTTCTAATTCCTTTGGAGAGAAAAGTGCATCTGAATTCCGCAAATTGCAACGTCAAACATGTAATCCTTTGAGGTTTTTTTGGGTGAATGCGTTTTTTGAAAACAAAAAGAATGACTGATGTGATATTTTTATCTTGTTTAGGATCGACTGCTTTGTGGGTGGTCTGAAGATAAAAGTTTTGGAAGTTTTGTTTCAGTAACTTTATTCAATTTATTTAGAAAGTAAAGTACAAAGATAATTCATTGAAATAAAAAACTTTTCGCGCATTTATTTCGAGTCTTACAAAACAGTTCTATATAAAATCTGAACGTTAATTTCGGGGTGTCAACTATTTAGTAAATTGATATATTTGTTAAAACAAAACTTAGTAATAACGCTTTTTGTATAATATTGGCAACGTTATGAAATAATTGTTGTTTTTATTTTGCAATAAGCTTTTAAGCTATAAGCAGTTCATAGGATTTTAATTTATTTTATAAATAAAATGGTAGCTTTAGATTGTGTGTGGGTGTGTGTGCAGTGGGTTTTCAAAGCGCGTTTCTGCTTAACCCTTAGGGCTGTGCTTTTAAACTTTTAACATTCGTGACCTAGTTTTCAATCATAATTTTCCTCGCACCTCCCTAAGAACAATAATAATGTATTGAATTCAATAATGTACTTTGACGATAAAGCTACAATACGATTTTAGTTATAAGCCGTACAAATTATCAGATAAGTATTAAATTCTTACATGATAAGCTCATGGGAGACACTAGTAATTATTATACTTGTTCTTAATTTAGTATGGATAAACTAGTTTATGGTTAACTATGGTTAACTATCAAATATTATATGATTGTACGTGTAAAAGTATATTTTATTTTTTTATTATGTCAGAATATATTTTGCTTTGCTTATTTCTAGTATATTAATATTTTTTTAAAAATAATCTTTTATTTTCTATATGCTCGAGCCCCCCACATCACGCCCCCAAGGGAGGAACACCCCACATTTTGAGAAGCGCTGCCTTGAGGTAACCTATTTCCTGGATTATCTGATAAATTTAAGAACTTGTGGAAGAACCATAGTACTAGAATTGTTATTTAAAGAGATCTAAAGTGAAAAAAAGCGGAAGATGTTGAGACTAATTATAAGACTTTTTTGAGGTTGTTATAACTGATTATTTCAATTAGATTGAAACTCGTGAAACTTTCTTGTGACTGATGTTTGAGCTCATTGTAAGGTAGGGACCTAAGTGATTGTAATTCAACATTCTCTGTAAAAATTAAGTACCGTAAAATCCGGCGTATAGCGCGCACTTTTAACTCAAAAAATAAGATTGAAATTTAAGGGTGCGTGTTGCACGCCGGGTGTAAAAATGATACATTCAAAAAAAAAAAAGAAAAAGAGATAAACATAAAAAAACAGTTAGACTTCTATACATATCAGAAATACTGTTTGCTTAAAAGAAATGACATGCCTTATGAACTAAAAGAGTTGCAGTTCTAGAAGTATATAACTTTTCAAAAGTCTAGGATAATACCTCAAATTAATGACTTCAAAACATAAGAGCCTTGTTTACTAACATTTCAGATTTCTTCCTAAAAAAGGGGGCGCGTTATAAGGCGAACATACTTAAAAATTAAAAAAGTGCAGTTTGAAAATATAGGTGGACACCGGATTTTACGGTAAATTTTAATTATTAATGGTTAGGATTCGGTTTATTCCTCTCCTATTCATTATTTACTATTAAGATATTAATTTGTTAGATTACGTTAAAGTTGTTGAGTTTTACAATGTCTTTTGTGATCATTTATCCCCAATCATTGAAAAGAGCTATGTGGTTCGTTTGCATTAAAATTAAAAGATTATTTTATTTTAAACAATAATATGTGACAATTTGTGATTTATATTCTTTGATTAATGTTTAGATATTTTCTATGCTTCTTTTTTCATATAAAAATGAAATATATAATGTTATAACACAAAACTTGTATAAGTAAGTAAAACGTTATTCCAATATCTACAAAAGCATAATAGAACAGATTGAATTTAATGAAAAAAAAATTAAATGAGTAGCATAGAATGTTATATAATAAGAAAAAAATGAAATTCTATTTAAACAAATTTTTAAAAAATTAAGCAAGGAGAAAATATACATAAATTTGTTCAAAATAAGTCATGATAAAATGCATAACAGGGTTCCGTAACTCTAACTTCAATACTTAACAGTTTTCTCAAAATCAATATTCTGAAGGCAGAAGGATGTTTTAAGTAATACAGTTCCGTTTCAATTTGTTATTTGAAACACATATATATCTCACATTCAAATTTCTAACACAGACACTTGTATATGTTAAAGTTTCTCAAGTAAAAATGTTTCTTAAATATTTAAATTTTGGGATTTGTTGCTTTAATTCATGTTCAAGTCTTGTTAATTTTTTAAAAGAAGATCCATAAATATTTTAAGGAACCATACAACGGAGTTTTGGTGATTATTTTTAGAAGTCATGCACATTTTGTCTTCAAATGCATATTTTATATTGCTACAAGGCCATGGGATTAGGAAAATACCCAAAAATGTTTTGTTAGATGACATTTTTTCTCTCAAAAAGGCATTTATGCAAAATGACAAAAATATACAAAAAGGAGGCCTTTGAGTGAAAAATAGAAAGTCAGAAGAGAAAATAAATGAACTGACGTTTTGTAAACTAACTAATGCAGAAAATTGCTTTTTTTTAAAAAAATGAAATATTGTATTGATGATATTGTTCTTAGCATTGACGTAAAGGTACTTTGTGAGTACTTGAAATGAAATTTTCCTTAAATTTCATTATAATTTCAACTTTATAGCATTGTAAAAAATAAAATCAACTTAAAATCTAAAACATATTTCATTCTCTGTGAATAAATATATAAAAATATATACAAGCGATTTAAATTAATGTATAAATTTAAAACATGCGTGCATGAAAAATATCAAAGAAGTTATTTTTTAAAAAAACGTGAAAAAAGTACTCTTCCAATGTATTGATTTTATGAAATTTCATGATCAAGTAATATTAGAACAGCTCTATGCCTGAGTAGACAACATACAGACAAATTTAAAAAAAGTCCTAAAGATAAGTTGGTTGTTGGTTGGAACTTCTACTGATATTTTAAACTATATTTTTTTTATTAATTTTCTAATCTTCAGCATTTTAATATAATTTATTTCATGCTTTTTTTCTACATCGATTTTTTAGAATTAATCATTTAATTTATGTGGGTATTACCAAATTTGAGGGATCTGATATATATATTTCATCTTAAACATTTCGATTACTAATAATATACATGAAATATAACCCATTCAATATATGTAACCTACAGATATTTGTAGCTCCTTCAAAAATTCTACGTCTATAGTATTTTTAGTATTTGGAATATATATCTTTTGAATATAGGGGTGATAGTATAGTATTAAGTTGATTTTTAGAAATGTCAACTTTCTTACAAAATTTATATCAATGGGTCAACAAAGTATTTAATTTTGTTTAATCATATTTTATTCTTACAGAATATAATAATAATATTATTTTTTTATATTTAGAAGTCATATACTACTGCTTTACTCGCCAAAGGTCGTCAAACTAGCAAGAACGATTTTGGACGACCTCGTTGCCGTTTGATTTTACTGCATGGCCAAGACAACAATAACAACAACAACAGAAGTTACATACATACTGGTGTTATAAGCATATTTCTGGCTATATATAACCCATAGAATCTATTCCTGCTGCTCATAATATCATATATTTTTAACTATGGAATACGCGAGCATCAAAATGCTTATATTTAATGCTGGATACATTTTTATGATTACATCTTTCTTTTAAAAAGAATTAACTGACTGAATATATTAAATGTTTAAGTAACTTGTCTAGGCACTTATATACTTCTCGTCTAGATGTATTGAACCTGCAAAAATTGCAATGGATTTCTTAAGGACTTTTTGAAGATGCACATTTAATAAAGGGGAAAAATATGCTGTTTTTGATTAATGCCAGAAATAAACTATTGAAATTTCATCAGCTTAACTTTATTTGGACAATTAATGATACCATGTTTAATACCAGAAAAATAGAAAATAAGTGTTTTACAGAAGCACATATTTAACATAGTACAATTATTATTAATAATAACAACATTAAGCTATCCGACTATGCTCGGAACCGTGATTTTAAAAAAAAGCATATAAACGGATAATTTTCATGATATTTAGTGTCATTTGGAATAGAATACATGTATAAAAATATTTTAAGAATATTATTAGAATAAAAAATTATTTAAATACAATATTTTGGTAAAAAATGAACCTAGAAGTACCTATTTTCAAAACATTCTCCTTTTATGAAAAATGCTTCTATAATAACAATAATTTGCTTATATAAAGAAAGGATTTCTCCAGAGGACCTGAACTAAGATTTTTGTAAAATTCTTATTATTTTCAGAGTTACTACCAATTAAAGTAATTATCGGTGTTTTTTTCTTAAAACTTCTCCACTCTGTTGTATTAAAATATGGATAAATCCACTTCTAATTTATATATTTCCAAAAATCCTAGTTTAGGTTCTGTACAGAGGTCTGAGCTATATATAGGTAAAATATTATTATTATAGAAGCATTTTCCCTGAAAGGAGAATGTTTTAAAAATTGCTAATTTACGTTCATTTTTTGCAAAAGTATTGCATTTAAATAATTTTTTACTCTTATAATATTCTTAAAACAGCTTTATAGATAATCGAAGGGACACTAAATATCTCATAAAAATTATCCATTTATGCGCTTTTGCAAAATAACCGTAGTAGGATACCTTAGTAGGAAATCCATAACAGAGTAGTTGAAATTTTTTAATATTAGCTTATAAATCATAATATTTCAATGCAAATTAGAATATATTACCTTTTAACGGTACACCAAGAGATCCCAACACCGTCGAATAGGTATGAGGAACAGCAATACCCGGCATTATTATTCTTTATATGAGTTCAAAAAATAATTCTTGATAGTATCTAGCAAAAGTGTACTATGCTCGTAGGCCCCAGAAAAAGATGTTTAATGCTCCTTCAACCCTTACGGGCAAACTTTTTGTAATCTTGTTTTGGATTTTGTTTTTGTTGTTGATGTGACGGAAAGTATCGTATTTTTCCTTTTATATTTTTATCGTACCCACCGAATTGAAACGTCATAAAGGCTTACGGTCCGTTCCGCTAGAGTGCGTTTAACTTTGAAAATTGTATTTACTGATACTGACACGTGTGTTTGTTTCCGATAATGTCAAGGAGTTAGGGAAACTGAATGTTTCAACTGGGCACTGTAATGTTTTCCGGTTCTGTGATAAAAGTGTAATGCTGTAATTATATTTAAATTTCTCGTTGATTTTGTAATGTCAGATTTAAGTGTTTGCGGCTTTTTTTATATTTTTTATGGATTCGTTTCCAGCTTTTCTTTCGAATCGGAAGCGAAATAATTTGATTTAAGGTGCCGGCTTAATGTTAGTACATTTTAATGACAATTTCCCAAGAAGAAATATAATTGTGGGAGTTTAAAATATTAATGCTAAGGCAGCGTTTCTCAAACTGTGGGGCGCGCCCCCTAGGGGAGGGCATGATAACCCTACGAGGGGGCGTGAGCATATTCAAGAATAGAAAACAAAAGATTACTTTTAAAATTTATTAATTTACTGAAAGTATACAAACAAAATAAAAAATAAATAAAATACACATTTACACTGATATAATACATTTATAAATGTATCAGTATAATTCACAATGTATTTTATCATTAATTTAACAATACTAAGTTAAGAACAAGTTTAATAATTACCAGTGACCCCATAGGCTTGTCATATATAAAATTATATACAAAAATTAACACTTAGAAAGATAATTTGTACGGTTTATAATTAATCCCTTAACAACCGATTAAAAGTTACGTGATTTGCTCCCCAGTGCCACCCTTTCCAAGTAGACACGCATATGAGATGTATTAAGGGGAGAGAAGGAGCAAAAAGAATAAACAAGAAAATCCTCTGAAACGTCAATCCTTCGCAAACACTGCCAAGGTCTTTTTATTAAATTCTAAAGCCTTCAGAAATAATTCTATGGATAGCAGTGAACAGAATAAGACATATATACGTCTGGGGCAATTAACACTTTGGCTAAGCGAAACGTTTATATACGCCGGTGGCACTTAAGAGGTTAAAATCGTATTTTAGTTTAAGGGTCAAAACACTGTATTATTGAATTCAATACATTGTTATTGTATGGAGGAAAGCGCGATGAAAGTTATGATTGAATATTGGGCCGCAAACATCGAAGGTTTGAGAAGCACTGTGCTAAGGGTTCTTTGGAGCTAACTTGTAAAACAATGCAAAATGTAAGAAAGTTAAGTCATGTAACTTCGCACATTTATTTAGTGTAAACTACATTTTAGGTATCCGCCACCCTAAAATCGTCAGTTTTTTCAAAGAGTGACAATTTTTTTATGATTTTATTATACAGACTGTCTTATTAGCTTTGCATAAATACTAAGGTTTTTGTCTTCCTTTTACTAAAACCAAAACTACAAGTGTTTTAGTAAAATCAGATGCCATAACTTTTATCATGATGTCAAACTTTACAATGCGTTTTACTCAAAATGTTTTTTTTTTGAAAAACTCAAAAAAAACAACAACAAAAACAGCGATTGCTCAAAAAGTTTTGGAAATAATTAGCTAAAATATTTTGTGTATGTTTTTAATCTTCATATTTATCAATCCCTATTTTATTAAAATATTTTGCAGTCCCTTATGTGAATGCAATCCCTGTTTTTTAAGTAATTTCATGTAATAACTGAGATAAAGTGCTCTAGTTTAGTAAAAATTAAAATATCTCTTATCCTGAAAATCGTTTCAAAAATAAATACCAAAGTAACTCATCATCAAAATTGAAAAATTGAGAATTTGTTCATAAATTTTTAGTACAGAATGGCCCCAGTTTATGTATTTTTTTTGTAAATTTTTACCAATATTTTCCCATTTTCGTAATAATAATTTCTTTTTCTCCTCTTGATTTTAGCATTTTTTTCTTGAAATGGACTAAATAAATCTAAAAACCACACAAATGTTCCATATCTCTATTTTATTAAAAAAAAGTTGTCGCAAGTAGTCGGATGAATTAATTATATTAATTACTAATTTTGTGACGGGCTCACGCGTCTTTTCTGTAACATAACCTCTGGGTTCTTTGACGGCCAAGATTAATGGCAACTCTTTTCCAACCAAAATCCAAGAAGTGAAATACGATTATGAAATACAAATAAGATAGCTTTTAAAAGAACAGAAGTTTCAGTAAGCAGTATGGCAATTTAGAGAAAGTTATGTTTGGAAGAGATACGAGTGTGAATTGACGGCCTATCATAAAATTACCGAGATATTCAGCCATTGATACAAGGTGCATACCATTGCACGCGCACCCAGGTGTTTCGTACCGTGATAGAATCTTATTTTGGATTAAGGTAGGACTGATTATTTGATATTAGGACTTGTAATATTATCAGAATTGAGAATAGCGGATAACACTGGTCAACATGATTTTTGTCTCATGAGTACCAATAGTTGGACTTAATGCAGTTTTTTATTGTGTTTTCAAATATGTATTCGGAATTTCTCCATCACCCACAGTTTTTTTTAAAATTTTAATTTCAATTAATGTATTTAAATATTTTTTTAATAAATGACCATTTGTCCACTGTAAAATAAAAGCTCCTAAAGCATTGTAAATGTGATGGAACCACATGAGTTAATTCAAATGGTATCATTGCTACTGTTGTGAAAGTTCAGACATGTACAGACACTTTGGCACGAGACATAACAGACAGGCACAGACATGGTCTAGACTAGTATGCATTCATTAGAACGATGTCAGTTGTGAGATAGTAATGAACCAGTAAACACGTAATCGTGAGTGCTTTGTGTCTGGATTGTTGTATGTTACGTATTTACAAATTTAGTTCTTTTAATTTGTTGTTAGTTACAAAATACATAGAGCTTGTTTAAGTCATAATAGCAAGTTTTGTTATATATGTGGTGAAGTGACGCTCAAGTCCCAAAGGCGAAACCTTACTCCATTAGTAAAAAAGTGTTATGAACTTTATTTTGGGTGTAAAGTGGGGGACCAAACAAGGACATGAGCCCCACATATCTGTTGTTTATCGTGTACTAGGCTTCTCACTGCATGGAAGAATGACACACGCCACATGCCATTTGCTATCCCTATGATTTGGAAGGAACCCAAAGATCACTCCTCTGACTGTTATTTCTGCTTAACAAACATTAAAGGGATTACATCAAAATCAAAACATACAGTGGTGTACCCTGACTTGCAATCTGCAATGAGACCAGTTCCACACAGTGAAGAATTGCCCATACCAAAGCCTCCAGAACATGTGACATTAGATGAAGAGAGCTCAGATTCCGATAGAAGTAAGGAAGAAGAAGAAACAGTTTGTGGTGATACAACGTTTGAACCAAGCTGTTCATCTGAGCCTCTTTTATTGACTCAAGAAGATCTAAACAATCTCATACGAGATTTAAAGTTATCCAAAAAAACACTCTGAAATGCTTGGTTCCCGGCTAAAATGATGGAATCTTCAAAAGAATTCAAAGATATGTACTTATCCTAGTCATCATTCTCAATGTAAAGACTATTTTTCAGAAGAAAATGGCTTAGTGTTTTGTAATGACATTTCTTCTCATATGGAGACATTTGGTATTGAACATAACCCTATAGAATGGCCCTTGTTCATTGATTCCTCCAAAGCAAGTTTAAAAGCAGTGTTTTTGAACAATGGAAATAATAATACTTGTGGCTCACTCTGCTAGTATGAAAGAGACATATGAAAACTTTCAATTTTTATTGGCAAAACTTATATATGCAGTGTATGAATGGAATATTTGTGGTGATTTGAAAATAACTGCACTCATTCTTGGTCTGCAGCTTGGTTACACAAAATGCGGTTGTTTTTTTGTGTCTTTGGATAGTAGAGACAGAAAAAAACCATTACAACAGAAAAGAATGGTCTAAACGCGAATCATTCATTCCTGGACAGAAAAATGTGAAACATGACGCATTGTGTAATCCTAAAAATGTGTATCTACCTCCGTTACATATCAAACTAGGATTAATGAAGAATTTCGTGAAAGCCATGGAGAATACATCTGGTTTCATGTACTTAAAACAGAAGTTTCCTAAAATAAGTGAAGCAAAAAATTAAAGAAGGGATATTTGTGGGTCAACAAATACGATCACTAATGTGCATGATGAGAAGTTTGAGGAACTATTAAATCCACTGAAGAAAGCAGCGTGGCAAGCATTCAAAAATGTAACTCACAGTTTCTTCGAAAATCTAAAGGCGGAAAATTACCGTGATAGTGTTCATGATCTTATAAAAATTTGGGCTGTAATATGTCCTTAAATATACACTTCCTGCACTCGCACTTAGATTTCTTCTCGGAAAATTTTGGTGCAGTGAGCAATGAGCACGGGGAATGTTTTCATAAGGAGATTTCAGTGATAGAAAAGAGATATCAAGGCAAATGGAATGCTAATATGCTAGCCGATTATTGCTGGACCATCAAGAGGAATACGCCACAGGCGAAATATAAAAGAAAATCGTGATTTCTTAATTTCTAGGTGAGTCCGAATGTTCTTATATTGTGTACTTAAGAATGTAGAAAATATTAAAGTGTTTCAAATTATAAATGCCTGTCTCTCGAAAACCTTGCGTGATGAAGAAAAATCGATATCATATTTGAATTCAGGAGAAGAAATTCTATCAGAATCACATATCTTTCTTTCTGAGACAAAATTTTTTTTCTTTTTTGTTACCCAGTGTAATATAATTATTTAGATAAAGTGGTCTAAGTTACGTGATTCCGTTTAACTATCGCTGTGTGTTTGGTTCATTAGATTTTCACTTATATAAATTTATCTAAATTATTAGAAATTTAAGTTATATTCTTAATAAAGTCATATTAAGAATTTTAAAATGTCTGATCATTTTGAGAATCCCACACCTCCAATTCACGCTGACAATCAAAGATATGGTCACCAAAGAGCGACCATATCACAATTTATGTAAATTAATAATTGAAAATAGTTTATTATTTGGTAAAAATCATAAATTGAATTATTTCAAAATTTTTTAGAAAAATATATAGAATTTACTAAGGAATGTGTTGTGTTATATTAACCGCAACTTTGACTTACCATTTTCTTGATGTCCACATTAGCTAGTATGGAAGATAATGCATAGTGCGTGCAGTCTCTGTTGTAACGCATATAGGCTATCGTAGAAACGGATTTATTGCTAATCTGTCCTGCTAAGATATCCCAGTGGCGATCTATTGAATTCAAATGAGGTGAATGAGATAGTTACACACTGCTTTACGCCCTGATTAAGATGATTATCTACTAGAACAATTTGATGTGATCGAGCCTTTTCATCCATTGGAATGAAATTATTATCAATAACAGTTGATCTAGAAAGTTATCTTGATATTTTTGAAAATTCTCGGTGCCTTTTGTACCGAAATGTCAGTCTGCGTAGTCGGCCAAAGAGGTTCTAGTCCACACCGTGACTATACTTCCTTTGTAAGCGCATCTTTCAACAATGTTGGAGTCGTGGTGACTGCTACCCTGGTCCCACCAGATCCGAACACGACAAGAGTAACTTTTTAAAGGGAGTTGAGTTGAGTTGAGTTTGGTGTTTTATGGCGCAAGAGCCAGTTTTGGCTATAATGCGCCAAACGTTCATAAGTCTGTGGTCTGGACAGGAAAAGAAGAAAAGAAGAAATTGGATGACAAGATGGAGGGTCGAAATAGAGAAGGATCACTGGGGTACCCCGCGGTCGTGACACCCGTGTTTACCAAAGATAGTAAGCCCCTTGGGAAAAGGAAAAGATCACTAGAGTACCTCGGGATTGTGACACCCGTACCCACCTAAAGAAGGTGAGCCCCCTGAGGGGATTTTTAAAAATGAATCTAGACTCATCCGTAATAAGTGTAGACTATCGTTCATCACTTGTCCAATCGACCTGCTATCTATCTTACTTTAATCGGGTTCTTTGGGTTCGACTTAATACAGCGTTTCTCAGACTGTGGGGTGCACCCCTTGCCAGTTGGGGGAATGATAGCCCTACGAAGGGGCCACGCGAGCATATTGATAATTCGTAAGCAAACGTTTATTTAAAAGAATTATTAATTTTCTGAACGTAAGCAAACACAAAATACATTCTGATAAAATTTAAAAAAATAAAATACACATTTACACTGATGCAATACACTTAAAAATGTTTAAGTACTGCACATAGCATTTCATAATTAGTTTAACAATACTATAAGAACAAGTTTAATAATTACCAGTCACCCCATGGGCTTGTTATATATAGAATTATATATAAAAATTAGCACTCATCTTGATAATTTGTACGGTTTATAATTAATCCTTTAGATGTCGATAAAAAGTTACGATTACCCCAATGCCATCCACCGTTTTCCACGTAGACAAGCGTGTGTGATGTATTGAGGGGAGGAGTTAAGAAAAAGAATAAATAAGCAAATCCTCTGAATTAAGTAAATCCTTCACAAACACTGTCAAGGTTCTTTCATTACATTCCAAAGCCTTCAGAATAATTTTATGGATAGCAGTGCACTGTAAAGATCCTATTTCGGAAAGACGTATATATACGTCAGGGGTAAATAACGCTTTGCCTGAGCGAGACGTTTATATACGTCAATGGTACTTAAGAGATTAAAGTCGTATTGTAGCTTTAGCGTTAAAATATAGTATTACTGAATTCAATACATTGTTATTGTAAGGAAGAAGAAGATTACTATGAGAATTTTGATTGAATATTGGGTCGCAAGTATATTGAAAGTTTGAGAAGCACCGACTTAATAGAATACACCTAATCAGACTTCTTGTTAAAAAGCCTTCACTGTGAAGAAAAAATATCGGGCTGTTCTCTTACAGTGGACACAAAATGGACTGAAATGAGTTTGAGGTACTTCGATGTTTCTGCTTTTTCGCTCAGAATGAGCTAAAAGATCAGTGAGAGCTGTAACCACAGGGCTGCTTGAAAGAGAGCTTCTTTAAACTGAATTTTAAGATTCATACTGATTTCAAAGTCGTTGGACCATACTGTGTGAAACTTTAAATAGGTTAACGCTATTAACTGTGATAAGCTCATTTTCGTCCATCCAATTCTTGAACAATTAGATTGAAGTGTTCTGCTTGACATACTAACAAAGTTTGGAAGCCAAAAACTCAATATTTATAAAATAATTTTTAAATTCTTGAAAATTTCAGAAATTTTTACAGAAATTTTTTTTAATAAAGTAAAATATTTTTCATGATAGAGTAATAGACTGGTTTTCAATATTAGAGTACGACATATACTAACTTTATTAAAAACTCATTTTACTAAATTTAACAATGAATTTATAGAACCCACACACATCCTGAAATGAGTATTGTAACTTAACTTTCGGTGAACTATATATATATACAAGCCTTCTATATATATTACGATAACATTTAAAAAACGAGTTTGACGGAATAATTGCGCAAAGTCTAAAACAATAGATTTCTGATGGATAATAATGTTTAAAAAATTTATATAAGTCGTGATGATAAAAGCATTTTATAAAAATGATATGTAAAACATGCACGTCTTTCCTTTGATTTAAAAGTTTAGATCCTCATATAAATTAAAATATAATACGGATCAAAATTCAAATTTTGATAATATAATAATTTCACCATTCCGCTTAAATAACTTTTTTATTTAGTCAATCGATACACTTAAAATCCATTATTTGAGAAATATAACAAATTTTTAAGCAAACTTATTTCATAAACTGAGAATCAAAAAAGAGCCCATCATATTTATTAATTGGTAGAAGAGACAAATATTTATAAAACCACATTAAAATTTTTCAGTAAAATATTTTTTTACATAACTGTAGAAAATACTAAATTTTAGTGAAAGACAGAGTAGGTGATATGTTAATAAATATAATTACTGAATTAAGAAATTGTTTAGAGGAGAGAAGGATCACATTATAAAGTAAAAATATAAATGAAGCTTATTTTATAATAAATGTTAATTTATTGGGTATTTTTGTTTTCAGCACAGTCTTAATTATTGTCATTTAATTGCGTTTTTCATTAATTTTTTAATTATTATAATACTTAAAAATTGAAAATGAGCTTAAAATATTCCTCCATTTTCTTAATATATGAGAATTCTATGGATTTAAAATTATTTTACTCAATGATGACTTATCTCTTATTCGTATAAGATTTATATACAATTCAGTTTTAATTTTACTCTAAATTACTAAGTAAAATTTCAAATGTTGGTTTCATAACTAAACTGTTTTTACGTTGTAAATATCAAACCTTTCCTTCTTTACTCATTTATGACGTCATAAAAATCTTTCTGACAAATTACTTTTAATCAAGTTAATGAACTAAAATTTCAGTAAAAATATTAAACCATTATAATGAAAAATAAATCTAATTTTTAAGGTATCGGACAACGTTCTGAACCGTGATTTTGCAAAGGCATACAAATGGATAATATTTATGATATTTAGTGTCACTTAGACTATAAAATGTATATAAAATTATTTTAAGAATAGTATTACTATAAGAAATTATTTAAGTACGTTATTTTGACAAAAAATGAACATAGATGACCCATTTTCAAAATAGTCTCTTTTTGTGAAAAATGCTTCTATTATAATAATATTTTTCCTGTATATATAGCTCAGACCTCTCTACAGAGTATCAACTAGCATTTTTGAAATATATAACTTAGAAGTGGGTTTATGCATGTTTTACGACAACAGAGGGGAGAAATTTTAAGAAAAAAACACCGATAATTATTTCAATGGGTTGTAACTCTGAAAATAATATGAATTTTTCAAAAATCATAGTTGAGCCTCTGTATAAAATTCTGAGCTATATACAGGCAAAATATTATTATAATAGAAGCATTTTTCACAAAAAGGGGAACATTTTGAATAATATTATTCTAAGTTAATTTTTTGCCGAAATAGTGTATTTAAATAATTTTTTTTGTCAAAATGTCAAAAGAATTTAATACATGTATTCTAATCTAAGTGACACTAAATATCATGAAAAGTATCCATTTATGCGCTTTTTTAAAATCACGTTCCGAACGTAGTCGGATGCCTTAAATAAATATTAACAAGGCATATTTTAATAGACATTCCTTTAAAATACAAAACTATTTATTCTGTTCCTCTTTTTTGCTAAGCATTTATAAACAATTCAAATTTAATTATGTAAACATCTTAATAAATAAAATTCACAATACTCATTTATTTAAATGCTATAATTAGATATAAAATATTGGTCACACACAAATCTGGTTTGCTTGAAATAAATAGTTAAATAAAATAAGTGTTCTAAAGTGGCATTAAAATCTTACATCTTAATCTTAAAACGCATTCAAAGTAACTCTAGAAATTGAAAATCCCAGGAAACACAACTCCATTTATCATACTGAGGTAAAATGACGGATAACTTCTAATTTCAAGGCTTCATCTTTTATTGTTTTTTCACTTCCCTGCCGTAATATATATTTAATTCTCTTCCAGTTGGACATTTCCTCGTTGCTGTTTCTTTGGAACCGGTTTTGTTTCTCAGAAAGTATTTAAAAATAAATAATCTCACGATTTTAGGCGTTGCCCCTTGTACTTTTAATACCTGGAGGTAACCAACCGATTGATTTTCTGCCTACACTGTTTCTTTTGCTATGTGCAATGTTTGCTACTTTGCATTTTCATGAAATTTGTGTTATTCAAATTCGTTAAACGAGCGAAAAAATGATAGAATCTTTTGGTCTGAGGTACAATGATTCGAAATTTAAAATTATACATGAAAACTAAAATAGGGAAGTTTATTTTTAAATATATGATCAAATTATATTTTTAGTACATTGTTTAGAAATATTTACAATTTTATTTTTTGGTATACTGTATGTATATTTTTAATGTGCAGTGAAATACGTTTAGCGTAAAAACGCTTAAGACAAAATATCATTTAAGGGGACACATTACGATTCAATTGACAAAAATCGGTCACAAAAAATCAAATCCAATTTTTTTAGCCTAAATTATTCTTTATATACCTTTCTATAATCTCACAAAATTTGGAAGATCTAAACTTAAAAAACGCAGAATTATGATAGTTTGTACGTTCGTCTTTATTCACATCCCTTTGGCACAAATCAAAACTTTAAACTTATTTATCTCAATAAGATAAAATAACTAGTTTGTTATCATTTAAAATGCTAAAGCTTTTTTTCTATTGAACTGAATGCTTTGAATGTTTTTTTTACCTATTGCTAATAGTACATGTAACAAAAGTTGGTATGCATTTTTGAATCAAAGCAATACTTATTTTTTTAAAAATAATTTTTTTAAAATTTAATTTATTTGCAAAACTCCCCATGCTCCGCATTGCATAACATGGGGCTTACAGACGTAAATGGTAACACAATTATATCATAAAAAACAAATTTGGAGGGAAGAAAAAGAAAACATTTAATACACAAAAACATAAAATAAAAAGGAAGAGTGGAAATCCACAAATATAAAAAAGGGAGGTACCAACATATATAAAACTTCAAAAATCTATACAGTAAAAAAATTTTCTTAAGACATTTAGGCTCTCAGTACATTTGACCAACAAAGACAAAACAGGTGGCTAGGAAATACCTAAACATTTCAACTCCTTTCTAAAATTTTCTCTTTTACAGAAATAAAGTTTACAATACAACAATACATGTTCCACAGTTTCAGCATCCTGACCACAAGAACAAATTTCACTACCAATTAAATTAAATCTAGATAAATAGCTATTAAAATTTCCATGTCCTGTTAGAATCTGGGATAACTTATGAAGCGTTATCCCTAAATACTCCCACTTTTGAACTATTGGACCAACAAACTTGAAATTTGCTTGGCACGTTCATAGAGTAGAGGTCCACTACAAAAGGAATTTTGTAAAAAATTGACCTTAAGGAGCGTTATAGATAAATATTTTCGCTTTTTAACATGTAGACCTTACAAACTCCGTTGGTTAACTATTAGATTTAGACTTTAAATCCTTAAGTTTGGCATGCATGTATGTGTATTTTGTTGAGTAGAGATCCACTAAAAATAATTTTTTAGGAAATCCGCTTTGGAAAGAGGGTTGCGGGAGCATAAAAGATAATTCGACTTCAATTTTAGAAATTTAACTTCTATTCTTTGTAAACCATTATTTGAGATTTTTAAAATCTTTTTCATTACATTCAAACAGGCAAACAGTATACATTCGTACAATATCATGAAATGCACAGAGAAGCGGGCAGGTAATGGCTGGTTTTCTTATAATTCGTATTAGACTAACGTAGCGTTTCTCAAACTGTGGGGCGCGCCCCCCTTGGGGGGCGTGACAACTGTACAAGGGGGGCGCAAGCATATTGAAAAGTCAAAACAAAAGACTTGAAAAAATTATTAATTTATGGAAAGTAAACAAACAAAATATGTTCCGACATAATAAAAAATAAAACTCACATCTACACTGATATATTACACTTATAATTTTATCAGTGCTATTCAATGTATTTTATAATTAATTTAATAATACTATATATATAAGTTAAGAACATGTTTAATAACTACAAGTGACCCCATGGGATTCTTATATATAAAATTATATAGAAAAATTATCACTTATCTTGATAATTTGTACGGTTTAGAATCAAATTCTTAATTGCCAATTAAAAGTTACGCGATTGTATTGGGGTGGAGGAAGGAATAACAAGCAAATATAGTCTGAAATAAGTAAATCCTTCGCAAACATTGTCAAGGTCCTTTTATTGCATTCCAAAGCCTTCGGAATAATTTTATGGATATCAGTGCACAGAAAAGACCGCACTTTGGAAAGACGTATATATACGTGCGGGGAAATTAACATTTTGGCTGAGCGAGACGTTTATATACGCTGGTGGCACTTTAGAAGTTAAAGACATATCGTAGTTTTAGCATCAAAGTACAGTATTATTGAGTTCAATACATTGTTATTGTATGAGGGGGGCGGGATGAAAATTATGATTGGATATTGGGTCGCGAATATTGAAACTTTGAGTAGCACTGGATTAATGTCATTATTTACGCTTCGAATGTATAATAAAATACGTTATTAAGCGTAGATCTATCTATTATTTTTAAATGAAAGTGTTTTGAAATTTTATTAGTATGTTTATTTCTCTTTTCTTATTGTTTTACTTACACATAAAACTATTTAAAATGTTATTCTTAACTGGAATTCTATTCATATGTTTCAGCTTAAAAAATAATTATTTCACAATTAAGTGAAAACTTGCTTTAAAAATGTTTGAATTTTAATTTTTAACTTTTTCGGATTTTTCAAATAATTGTAAATTATCGAAAATTAGATAATATAAATTCTGAAGGGTGTTGTATTAGGAGCTTAATTAAAATATTTTCCGAAATTTTTTCTAGGAGTAAAATTACAGGATTTTTAAACAGAAAACTCTTAATTAGAAGAACCATTTTTTTTCACGTTAAAAAGCTTTTTCATATTGCGCAAAATAGTTTTCTTAAATCAATAGACTAAAATATATTTTTCTAGACATTATTATGTTTGTGTTTCTAGATATATGTTTAAAAAGTTAAAATTATTTTGTTGAAGAGACAGTTTTGATAATACTTTTTGCATGATTGAGCAAATTGCTTAAAATAGTGATCTCAAAAGGTTCATTTTTATTTGAATGATAAATGTAAAGAATAAATAAAGCAAAGATATATAAACAACAGAAAAATAAACAGGCAACTATATTTCATGGATATATGTTTGAAGAAAATAGCATTCCAGCTCTGAATCATGTTTTTTTTTCTTTAAATATTCAAGTAGATTTTTGCAGTAAAATGAAAATAAAATTTCAAGTAAAAAAAAAAACAACCGAAAGAAATTTTGATTATTTTACTATCAATAATGGAAATCTTGCATAATTTTCGAAAGAACAGATTAGATATTTCTTTGAGAAAATATAAACTGTATTATTATAGAAAGATCAGTAACAGAGATAAAACAAAGTATAAAATAGTGCCGAAAAAAGTATCTTTTTGAAAAATGTGACTGTCACGTTTTCTCAATTTCTTTTGATTTGATTAGATAAGCAAGTATATATCTTTAAAATGGTTTTTATCTGTTTCTGGAATGATCTAGGGCTTTGAGAAACATTACTCAGAGTGACATAGCAGTTTTGGTATCGAAGATGTATGCTTCTGGTATTACATTTGTTATCATAATGATGATTATCGTATTACAATACATAAATACATGAAGAAAAAAATATTATCTCGTAATAAACGAGATTAAACACACACCTTAAAAAATCTGAAAAACATTAAGATTATTTAACAATTTTATTTCGCGATGTGCACTTTTTATTTTGTGCTTTCAGTTGTTTATTTGTTGATAACAGATTTCCATTTTAGAGCTGATAACTATAAAATATGAATCGTTTAACGTTTTTTAAATAATATTTTTGTAGTCAATCATATATTGTTGAATTACGTCTTTGTTTAAATGCATCATTATGCGCATGTGATGTTATTTTTAAAGATTTTCGAAAAAATGAGTTTTTGAACGAAAAGAACATTTTCTGATTTTTATTGAGGCATTATTTTTTATTGCAGTTTGTTACATCAGGTAAGTATTTTAACAGGACTTTGAAGATAAATACAAAATTATACTCATTATATTGCCATACATATATTTTAATTATATATTGAATTTTAAGTATTAAGCATAAAATTTAATTTATATCAACACGTACAAATGTTAAACATATATTGAATTAATATTAACATTAAAAGGTGCAAATATATATATATAAAAGCATAATATACTTATGAAACTTCTTGAAATGTTATTTTTTGTAATAACTTAACAGTTTTAATTCCTATGCAGTGATTAATTTTATATCAAAGTTACATTTGTAATAATACAGAATAATGAAAAAAATTCAAATTTGAACTCAGATATATAAATTTTATTTATTATGTTTGTAAAATTAAATGGTTGTTTCAAAACGTCTCAGTTGCATAATTCTTTCAAGAATTTTGGTTTATATAGAATCTTTAAATATATAATATACAATTTATTTTTTTAAAAAATGATTTGATGGGTTAAATCCTATTTTAATCTACATTTTTTATAAAGAAAAAAATATTGTACCAAATTGAGCCAGCAGCTCATTTTTTGTATTTTACTTCTCTCTAATATGAGAACAGTATCACCAAGTTGGCGAAAATAAGGGTGTAGACCAGGGGTGTCCCACACGCGGCCCGCCGACTCTTTTTAAAAAAAATTTAAATATCAGATTCTTAAAGTTTTTCATTTTGAAATTTATTTGAGGGGAAATATATATATATACATGCAATATATTTGCCTGTTATCTGTTCTTGTTTCAAAATAAATCCTTTTTGATAATAGAAATGTCCTTTAGATTAAAATAGATTTATATTTTATCAAACAGTTACATTTGATTTTACTATAGTAAGTTACTTTTTTATAATAAACTTCGAATTGCATTATGCATATTCTTTACTATGGATGGTACTTGATTCTCTGTGTGTCGATTTTCGTTTCTCCCCCTTTTTTTCTTTTTGAGTCCCAAAAAGAGAGGCACTCAGAGATTTTTTTTAAAGTTTAAAAAAAAATATTCAGGACGGTTAAATAAAGGAAAGTGTTCAATTTGTTTGCGAATGACAACAATCAAATTTCAAAATGAGTAACGAAAGACACCCAAAAGGAACCCCGTAATTTTGGAAAATAAACTGTAAATTTAAACGTTATTTGATCATTGCATTTTATATTATAAAAAACCATTATATTATTTTGTTGTATACATGAAAAAAAAAGGGAAAAAACAATAATAATAATTCTTTTTGTTTTAAATTTTTCACCCAATAAATGTTTTTGTTTCCAAATCTGATAAAAAGGGTACATATTTTTATGTGCGGCCCGGAGATTAAAAGTTTTTTCGAAGTGGCCCCGGGGTTTCTTGGGTTGAACCCCGGGTGTAGACTAAAATAGGATCTTTGATTTAATGAAATGAAATTGTTTTTGTTGCAGGAAGGATTGTAAGCCAAAATGTTTAAGGAAACTTTTTTTAAAAAAGGGTATTTTCCTTTTCCCGGTGTGTGTTCGGTGTGGGGGGGGGGGGTTGGCGATGAATTTTTTTCTTCCCAAAATTTAAAAACCCCAAATGCAAAATAAAGAGTTCTTTTAATTGTCTTTCTACACATGCACCATATATAACCACTCATACTCGTGAAATGCGCGGTAGGTTTACCGCAAATAATACATTTTTACTGGCATTTTTAGCGAATTTTTGTTGTATTTTTACGGCTCCCTCTAAACGGCAAACAATCAAAAACACTAATTAATAGCGTTTTTAATACCAAAAAATAAATAAAAAAAATCGATCATTGTTTTCCGTAAATTTTGATGAATAATTTTTACAAAAATCTACATGCTAACACTAATTCAATTGATGTTGATTATTCACCTTGCTAACTTTTTCAATTTACATTTAAAACTTATTTCAGAGAGAATGTGAACATTATAACCCCCATCCGCAACACAAAAAAATTATTAAAAATTTTCTTTTCATTAAATATCTTTTTGGGTTCCCATATTCAGACCGTTATATGTCGTTTTAAAAAAACCCAAATCCAATTCCAGTTAAGCGAAAGGTCAAACATCTGATTTGTTTTCAAAGTAACATATTTTTTCCTCCTAATTTATCTGCGGTTCCATTTCGAGGCGTTTTTTTCTCTCGTCATTTCCCAATACATTTAATATGCATTCGCTCTCAAGGTGAATAAGCATAAAATGAGGTGCATTAATTCCTTTGTTTACTTTCCACAGGACATTTCCTCACATGTTTCAAATGTTAAATTCTTCCTTTATTTATTTTTTTCGAGAATTGCAGTCTGATGGTAAGAGAAGGTTGTGTTAATAAAGGTCGCTTTCTATTCGCTAAATGTTTCCTATTTTAGCTCTTGCGTAATGGCTAATGATTTGATGTATCTATTTTTAGTTTCTATTAATGAACTATAAATAGGGAAGTTAGAGAAAAAAAAGATATATTTTACAAATGTATTTAATATTTTTTTTGTTTGCAATTTGGGATAGTTTTTAATAGTTTTTTTTTTATTTCTTTTTTTTTTTAAGGTATCCATTTTCCGGGAACTTTTTTTAAAAAAATGGAGGTAAAGGGGGTTTTGTTGGGTTTTTTGATTTCTTAGTACATTTTAAGAAAAATAACTAAAATTGAAGAAAAAGAAATTATTATTATTTTTAAAAAATGGGAAAAGATTGGTAAAAAACAAAAAAAAAAAAAAACCGGGGCCCCTTTGTACAAAAGTTTTAAACAAATTTCCAATTTTTTTATATTCGATTTTTATACGTTATTCATTTTTAAAAAAGACCTTTGGGATAAGAGATATTTATTTTATAAAACTAGAGCATTTTTTTCTTATTATTATATGAAATTCTTAAAAACTTTTTATTATATTTCATAAGGGGGTTAAATTTTGAAAAGGCAGTGGTTATAAATCTAAAGGGGCAAAAAATTCTACTATTTAAAGAACATACACAAAAAAAATACAGTTAAATTAATTTCAAAACTGTTTAAACTCCCCGTTCCGTTTGAGCATTTTCCCCCAAAAAAAAAAACGTGTAAAACGCGTTTTAAAGTTTGGATCTTGCTTAAAGTAGTGGATTTGCCTTACTAAAACACTTGCGTTTTTTTTTAATGAACGGAAAAAAAAAACGGTATTTTTATAAAAAACAATGAATTAGCATATAAAATAAAATCATAAAAACATTTGTCAATTTTTGGCAAAATTCACAATTTTGGGTAGTCGGACACCTTAAGGACTACGTTCGGAACCGTAATTTTAAAAAAAGTGTATAAATAAATAGTTTTTTATATTTGGTGTCAGTTGAATTAGAATATAAATATAAAGTTGTTTTAAAAATATTATGACAGTAAAAAAATTACTTAAATTCAATTTTTTGGCAAAAAAATGAAGAAAAAATTGACATATCTTTAAAAACGTTCTCTTCTTAGGAATATTGCCTCTATAATAGCAATATTCTGCCTATATATAGCTAAAAATTTACACAAAACCTGAACTATAACTTTTAAAATATATAATGTAATTTTTTTTTAAAAAAACTCTGGTTATTATTTAAATTGATTGTAACTCTGAAAATAATATGAATTTTTCAAAAATCCTAATTAAGGCTCTTAATTTTAAATCTTAATTCGGACTTAACTTTTTTGAACGAACCACAGTTTCATTCTAAAAAAAGAATTCTAATATAATTTTTTTTTTAGAATTTGTTTTTACGTAGATTTAAATACTTTGCTCCCAAAAACTCTTATCTGGATATCAAAAAGTAAAGTAATGCGTAAATATTCATTTTAATTTCAGGAACATTTTTTTCACCATTAAAAAGAATTATTATTGAAATACATGCACTACTTTATGCCAATTTTTAAGTCCTTTTTTCATTGCCGGCGGATTTGTTTCTGAAGTCTTTAATTAAAATAGCCCAAGAAATCGTAAAATAAACTACATTTCTCTAGATGATATTTTTTTTCTAAAAACTACGATCATTAGAATTTTTCTTTGTAAATACAATGAAACGAATCGGAAATTTAAGTTTAATATAGCTACCATACTTAATTTTAAGTATGGAATTTTCAATTAGTGTAAAAAAAAAATCAGATTATCAAAGTTCTAGAGTCAAACGATTCTGTCAATTCAAAGAATGTATTTTTTTTACAGTTTCAAATTTTGGTACTTCTAATTTACATATAAATATTTTGACTATTATGACTAAAGTAATAAAAAGAGAACAAATTTCTAAAAAATTACAATTTTAAGGTTTTTATTCACAAAGGAAGCTTTACTAAGAATGTACAAATGAAATAACATGTTAGACTTTCTGAAACGCAGTATTAGGGTTTAAAACAGGGTTTTCCACCCCCCTGGGGGGCGATAACCCCAAGGGGGGGGCGAGAATCGAAAATAAAAGGTTAAAAAAAATTTTAATTTTCTGAAATGAAAAAAAAACTTTCTGATATAATGAAAAATACAGATTTACATTGATATGATTTATTATATCATCTGGTGAAAAAAAAAATCAGAAATAAAAGATTCTACTTTGAACGCTCATTAGCTATATTTTTGATCCTATAACAAATAAAAAAAAAAATATTGTTTGTTTGTGTAATCCACGATGAGATTTTTTTTTTACGTTTTTTTAATCTAAAAAAATTATTTTTTTGGCTTTCGAACTTTGGTAGGGTTACCTGCATCCCTTTTTTGGGGTTGTAAATTATATAATTTGGCTTTTTTTTCCCTGTGAAAGAGTTTTAGATACATGGATAAGCATATATTGAGCACTTTGAAGGATTAATTGGGCCCAAAATTTATTTTTTTAGTTTCGAAACATATAATCAAAAATCTTAATTCTGTGGGGAAAACTGTTTTTTTGTTACCAATGACCTTGACAGAGAATCCCTAATATGACAGTCTTAATGGGAGCTAAAATGAATTGATAACATATCTCCTTTTGGGAGTGGAAACGTTTTTTTTGAATCTTAAGGTATTGTTTAAACCCAGTTCCCAGCACGACCATTATTTTTCAAAAAAAATTTTCTTGAACATGCTGCATTTTCCCCCATGAATAACTTAGTGGTTTTAATTGTGATGTTTTAGACTGATTATGGTTTTTAAATGTAAATGAGCAGAATATAAAAAGAATTGGGCATCTGTGCTCTCTGAAAGGAAATTGAAGCTGATCAAACAAGGGAAACACTTGCTGAAATAATGCATATTTAAACATGTTAGCGAAAAGTAAATTTGAGATAAGTAATAAACATGAAACGAAAGGAAAATTTTCAATAGCTACATTAAGAACTTTTATTAAGAAAATATGAAGCCATAAGTGTACCGCAAAATGCACTTCACTCTGTCAAAAAGACACAAGCAAGAAAAGTTCAACAGGATATTTGCCGATCATCAAAGGACATTAAAAATTACAATAACGTGAACAAAATGTGACAGTTTTGCTTACAAAAAAATTTTCCTTTATAATGTTAGCAAAAGTGCCCGTGTTTTTGGCCCCTTTATTAAGGTCACGCACATTTGGGACAATTTAGTTCATTTTTATTGATATTTTCTCAAATTATGAAAAAAAATAAAAAAAACTTTGAAATAGGTAAGTATTTTTTTCAGTTAAATTATTCCCCGAAATTGTGTTTTTTATCTTGTATATTGAAAATAATTATAAAAAAAGAATTGGGGTGCATCACTCCCCGGACCATTAACGTTAGTATCGAGTGCACACCTGACCCCGGGCTTTCTGCTTTAAATATTAAAAAAATAACACAATTGTTATTCATTAAAATTTTTTATATTTTTTTTATTACTTAACATTTATTCTAAATGCTTATTCTGCGAGGTTTAAAAAATTCAAGTTCTTTAAAAAACAGTTTATAATATATATTCATTTCAGTAAATCATTTAACATTTTTGTATACATTTTCATCCCCTTTGGTTTTACTCCCCTTACAATTAAGTTTATTATATCAAGAATAATGTATTATCTTTTTTAAAAAAAATTAACTCGTTTTTTGGGGAAATTTTTCCCAGCCAGTATAAGAACAAGTTTAATAATTATCAGTGGCTTCCAGGGGGCTTGTCTTGCAGAGCAAAATTTTTTCTTTTTCAAAGGAAGGCAAAAAAATTAGAAATTGACACTCAGAGTTTTTTTTTTGATATTTAGCTCAAATCTATATTTTGTTTTCTAAGTAGCCATTGCAGAAAATCCGATTCACAAAGGTATGATGTTAAAATGGTAATAGTATACGAAATGTTTTTGTTTTAAAGAAAAATTCAGCATCCAGCTCTATCAAGAATTCAAAGAGTGATTTATTACAAAATTCCCCTTTAATTTCGTCACTGAATTTAAACAATGAAGATCTCTTTTTTTGGCAGTTGAGAGCCCCCTTTTGAAGTATTTGAAATGGGGTCCCCCACATTCCCCTAACTTGCTATCAATTTTCCCCCTCTGGTACTTTTTTGATGTTTTATTATCGTCGAATGCCCCCGCTGTGATTTAAAAAAAATATCTTTTAAATTTTTTTTTAATCCACTGACGTAAACCCTTTAAAACCGTGAATTACAATTAACGCGTGAATTTGGGGAAAAGTACTTTAAGAGAGATTCGGTAGCTAATCGATTCGGCCAAGATTGACTTTTTAAATTGTACGAGGTGCAGCATTTTTTTAAGGGTTTTGGGAGACGTCTGTTAAGGGTTTCCCCGACCCCATGAACGTTCGCGAGAATGTCAGATGTAATGGATATGATAAAGAGCAACACATAGATTAGGCTATTTTTTAATGACATTTGTACTTTTAGAAATGGATCTTGAAGGAAATAAATCTTTAATTAAATATTATTTCTCAATCTGTTTCAATTTAAAAATTAGAGAAAGAAAAATAACATAATTAACCTATTACTTAAAAGTATATATAATTTACTTAAAATATATATTACTTAAGAGTAACATATATAAGAAATTTAATACTTATCTTATTAAACATGTTCTTAATTCAGTATTAATAAGTATTAGCTACTTCCCCCCATGGGCTTGTCTTGCAGAGCAAAGTTTTTTAGAAATTGACCCTCTGAGTTCTTTTTCTATATTTAGCTGATATCTATATTTTGTCTTCTAAGCAGCCACCACATTTTGCAATATGTTCCAATTTAAAAATTAGAGAAAGGAAAAATAACATCATAATTATCCTATTACTTAATTTTTTTGCTTAAAAGTAACATATACAAAATTTAATACTTATGTTATTAATTTGTACGGTTTATAATTAAGATCGTGTATTGTAGCTTTAGCGTCAAAGTGCATTATTATTGCATTAATTAATTAATTAATGTATAAGGGGGCGCGATAAAAATTATGATTGAAAAGGGGGGCGCCAGTATTGAAAGTTTGAGAAGCACTGGGTTAAATTAAAAACAATGTATTTTAATAAAACAAGAAATTTTAATTCTCTTTCATTTACACACCTTGTTTCATTGCAAAATATATTCTTCAAGTATAAATTCAGCAAGGCATTTAAAATAACATAGATTTATTAGAAATTTTGTTCAAAAACTCATTAAAAATATTGTTATTGAGATTAAAGCCTAAGTTTGACGAAATACACAGTATCATATTTTGAAAAAAAAAAAAAAAAAGAAATGTATATAATCATCAAACCGGTATTTAAAGCAATCAAATTTTAATGATACTTAGAATTTTTCTAACATGGTTCCGTAATATATATTCCCTTTGTTTAAAAATTAACATTCCGCTGAATTGCATAGTTTTTTTTTTAAAAAAAACTTTTTAGAATGTATTGAAGCTTTTATTATTAAACTTTTTTACAATATATTTGAATTTAATTTGCATAAAATAATATAAAGAATAAATATGCAAAATATATTTAAATTTGATTTCTACAGAATAATACAAACAATAAGTCATTTAAAGATTAGAATATTACACAATAATACCAATATACTTTAGGAGGATGAAGCAGATGGCTTGAAAGAAGGAAGTATATAAATTTATTTTTATGAATACTAAATGATGAAAGCTCTATATGTAATCAGACAATTGAATCATTGTATGCAGAAAAGTAGAGGAAAAGTTATATTTAAATTAAGAAAAAATCGAAGGCAGTTACACTGAGAATATGTGTCAATGCACAAATTTTATGCATTCAGAGACAGTTTATTATCTTAATTTTTATTTTTATTCCTTTTTCAAATGATTTTAAATAAAAAAAATATGCATGAAAATAAGGACTGGAAAGGGCACTGTTTGAGGAATATTGAAAAGTTAAGCTTTTGAATATATCATTAGTTAATACTTTAGAAAGTACTATATGTAGAAAATTTAGGATAAGTATTTGATTTCCAAAACTTAATGAAATTCTTCAGAATAATTAAAAAAACATTCCTTTGTCACAGATTTAAAAAAATGGTACAGATTTAAATGTAATAACTGACTACAATTTTATTATATTAAAATATAAAATGTAGAAAATACAAAAATTAATATGGATAACTTTATAAATATTTAACCCTTTTCTTTATTGATATATTAAAGAATTTAACATGCATTTAAATTAAGGAGGAATGTTAAAATATTCCTTTTCTCCATTCGATCCCACCACACATCAAGATTTGAGACTTTATAAGCAAAAATTTAAAAAAATTAATAATTCCAAAATTTATATACCTATATATTAAGTTTATACCCTTGATAGCAGCTAATAAGAGAGAAACGAAAAATTAAATTAGCTATATACACACGCAGTTTGTATTATCTTTAAAATTAAGTAATTTTAATTAATATTATTTTAAACACATTATTTATACAATTATTATATCTATGTTCAAATTATTTTTTACAAAAAATGAAATTTTAAAAGAAAAACAATTTGCTTAGCCCAAAAAATTTATAATTAAAATACACACATACAATTTCTAATGAAAACTAATTTTTTTTTAAATCGAAAAAATATTCACAACTAAAAATTAATTTAAATATAAATAATTTTAGTACATAACATACCAGGCATGCGTCCTATTTTCTGGAGAGAAATTTTTCCTTTCTCTGTTTTTTCCTCGATGATTTCATTATTATTATTTTCAAATGTAAGAGTCTCGCTGTAACGTGTAACACCCAACATATTGCTTAACTATTGACCACCCGTTTTTACAGAAAACGATAACTTTCTTGATGCCAACCGGAGCTGAAAAGAATCTAATTATAGAACCAGGCTTTATATAAAGGCTGATTTACAACTAATCTTGGATTCAAAGTTGTCATAGCAAGGCTTTAATAGGCCTATCATTGACAGCGAAAAAAACTGTCGACACAAATTAAACAAACACACTAAAAAGGAGTTTACCTTCAGTTACTGGAGCAAACCCACTAAACGGAAGTGCAGAGAAAAATACAGGAATTTGCATGAATTCTTGCAGCTAGGCGTTCGGATGTAGCCTAGGAAGAACTTGTTTAATTGATAGTTGTGATTCATTGTCAATTCAATATATAGCTTGATAGTGACGCAATGTATGGAGATGTGATATCATATTGAGAAGGGAACTGATACGAATTTTAGATATACGTACAAATTATTTACAAACCAAAGATTCTCTTTTGCAATTCATCGTTGTTTTCAAAACGAATGAAATTGTAACATTAGGATTTGCACTTTTTTTTTATATCTGGACAGTTTAGTTAACTTAAATAAGCAAAAAATGTCAAGATTCCTTTTCACAATTTATTGGGTTTTTAACGAGTGAAATTGTATTATTTTTACGATCTGTATTTTATATAGAGAGAATTAGTTATTTTAAGTAAAAATATATGTATATTACTTATTATTATCACTATTCTTATTAAATCGCTTCTTGAAAAGAGAAATGCTAGCAATGTCTTAAAAGTCTTCAGAAATGGAAAAACTGAGGAGAGATTGATTTTCTGAGTTGATTAAATTATTTGTTGTATTCATTTTTATTTCTGTTTTTTTCATAATAATTAAGTCAGATTAAAACTGTTGCTTCAATATTTTTTTATTTCGTAATAAATACATTACACACATTTCTTTTTTTACATATATGCATATGTTATACATACATTTTACATATATACATACATTATACATGCATTTTACATGTATACATAAATTTACATACATACATACATTTTACATATATACATACAATTTACATATAAATACATGCGTATTTTACATATATACATACATTTTACATACATGCATACACTATACATACATGCATACACTATACATACATTTTATACATATACATTTCTATGCATATATACATATAGACACATTATACACATCTTTCTTTCATGTTTTTTTTTTAAATTGAATGAAAGTAGCAACTTATTTTACATTTGGTAAAACTATGCACTATTTTTCTAGTTCACTTTGTATTTACATATTCATTTTGAAGTGAAACTTCTTAGCGCTCGAGAGTGAATGAGAAATTTGCCCAGTTTTGCGTAACAGTGAAAAAGCGAAAAAAAAAACCAGAAAAATATTGCAAATTTATTAAGTGCTACTGCGGAATCTCCATCAGAGTACATGAGAGAATATAGAGCACAGAAAAGAAAAACTGCAAAATACGCTCTGAATGCTCAGTTTAAGGAATGGGAATGCTATTGAGACTCTTCTAATGACTGCACAGATTAATACGGACTTGGTGAACCACCCCCTGTGACATTAACTACAGAGACCTCAACAGTTCTAGTGCGTGTTGGAACTGATGCATGTAAATCAATAATAAATTCTATCTTACGTTACAAAGACTATGATTCCCTTAAAAATGCACACAAAGATTTTCAAAAGCGATTCATTGATAATCGTTCAATTGATACGGGCGTTCAATTTATGATAGATTAGGGTTTAGAGATGATTTGAGAACGTCTGTTTCGCTAAGCACAAAAAATATTTTACAAAATATTTTACCGGGAATTAATTTAGAAAACACATTAAAGCATGCTACAATTGCCGACAAAGTTTAAATAGGAAAAGTATACGAAATTTATCAAAATATAATGGTATTGTATATCCAGAAATTCCAGGACATCTTTTTATTTTGGATTTGGTATCAGAAAGACTCATTTCCCCACGAATACCTTTCACGCAAATTAGGCGTTTGAGACATGTGCTCGGTCAGTTTAGAATATTAGGGTAAATAATCAATGTTCCAACGTCGCGAAAGAAGTTTCACTTCTATCGCGTGGCGTTCCATGCACCATTTTTTTTTTTTTATATATTTGATAAGCCGTGTAGATAATTTCAATGTTACTAGAATGCATTTGTGAAATTAGCATTATTGTTAAACGTAAAGACTAATAAAGAAAGTTAACGAAAACTCAGTGAATTCAAATTTTGTTTTATTTATGTATTCACTACATAAATTTGTACTTCATGAAATTCAATTATTTATTTGTGGTGATGGTGATCCGGCAGTCATGATCACGAATTCGTGGCCGGCGTTCAAGTCCTACTGCAACTGAAAGCTCGCCATGTATGGAGCATGTTAAATCTATGGTGGTTTATAGTCCTCATTTTGGCGAAATGTGAGACAGGAGTGCGGGAAAACAGGGTACCAGCTCAGGTGTCGTCTTCATCACATTACCGTGGTTCAAAATTAAGATGAGTTCTATCGCATTAGCCCTCGTGTTGCTTTCGAGTGTGAAATTAATTAACAATCACTCACCCTGTCAAACATTCATTTAAACTGATCATTTTAGCTTCTCCTAAAATATTATATCGAAAACTGGTTGAAGATGCTTGTTTGAAATTTTATATAAAATAGAAATTTACTACACAAATTTTTTAAATGTGGTCTATGTACACTACTGGCCATTAAAATTGTTACACCAAGAAGGCGACATGCTACAGACGGGAAATTTGAACGAGGAAGAAGGTGCTGGGATATGCAAATGATTAGCTTTTCAGCACATACAGACAAAACTAGCGTCGGTAGCAACGTCTACGAAGTGTTTGAATGAGGAAATTGTTCAACCGGTTTTTCACACACAAGCTGCATTTGAACGTTGTTGTCTGGTGAAAAGTTCTTTAGATGATTCGTGTAAGAAGCAGAAATGTGTACCAGCCAGTTTCTGACTTTGATAAAGATCGAATTGTAGCGTACCAGGATTGACGTTTCTCGTATCGCATTATTGGTGCTCGCGTCGGTCGAGATCCAATGACTGTTAGCAGAATATGGAATCGATGGGTTCGGATCATGACTACGACTACACTTGACGCTGCATCACAGGCAAGAGCGTCTTCAATGGTGTGATCAACCACGAACATGGGTGCAAGAATAGCGAGACGTCATTTTTACAGATGAATCCAGGTTTTGTTTACAGCATTAAGGTGGTAGCATCCATGTTTGGCGGTATCGGGGTGAACGCACATTGGCCATGTACATTCGTCATCGTTATACTGGCCCATCACCTGGCGTGATGACATGGGTTGCTATTGGTTACACATCTCGGTCTCCTCTTGTTCGCATTGAGTGGCCGCGGTAGCCGAGTGGTATAGGTATCGGACCGTGGCTTGCCTTGTCACGAGTTCGAGTCCGTACCACTAAAGACCCCGTGTGGGGCGCGATGCACGTTAAATCTGTCGAGAGATGAAACGTCCTCCGTTGGTGTGGTGTGGTAGTTAGGAGAGGGTGCCAGCTCAGGTGTTGTCCACGTCACTGACCATGGTTCAAATTACGTGGTCCGTCGCCAAAGCCCTCGTGTAGCTAAAGCTTTGCGACGTTAATATTACTCCACTCACTCACTTGTTCGCATTGACGGCACTTTCAACAGTGCACGTTACATTTTTGGCGTGTTGCGATGCGTGGATCTATCCTTTATTTGAACCAGGTGAAGCCCTACGTTTCAGAAGGTTAATCCACGATTGCATGTTGCCTGTATTGTAAGGACCTTCCTTGATACGGAAAATGTTCGGATGTTTCTCTTGCCTGCCCGTTCACCAGATCTTGCACCAGTAGAAAACATCTGGTTCTTGGTTCATGTCACCATACGCCAGTCAATACGGTTGATGAGTTGTGGCACCATATTGAAGCTCCATGGGTATCTGTACCTGTACATGTCATCCAGTCTCTGACTTAACGCCCATACGTATAAGTGCTGCTATTACTTCTAAAGATGATTGTTTTGGGTACTAATTTCTCAGGATTTATACACCCAAAATTCTTAAAAATTTAATAACTTGTTGTTTCAAGTATAATATATTCGGAATAAATATCATTTTGTTTTCTGCATTTCTTCCTTCTGTAGAAATTTTAATGGCCAGTAGTGTGTATAAGCAAATATAAAGATTAAAATGTCAAGTTATATGATTTATCAATTCTATTTATTATTGGAAATGCGAATGTTATAAATAAAAATTTTAGAAGGAAGAAAAATTGGAACATTTTTTTTTCTTCATATTTAACATTTTTTTACTTTGTCATTTCATATTTGTTGTGTGTTTGAGAAGGTAGGTATTATATTCGATGTGAACCTGTCTAAAAATGTTTCAGAGATATGAGATAATTTGTCAAAAGCTTAATTTTAAAATACAAAGTAAATTCAGAAAAATCAAATCTGAGGCTTATAAATTTTTCTAAATGGAAAAAGAGATAATCGAAGAGAGTTTTCTTAAGCTGCGATACACCTGCTTCTCGAGACATAGAGAATTGCATTAAATATTGAGAAAGAATAGGATTATTTATTACTACCTCTATAAATCACTCTCTGTTGTCATTTGATTCCTATTTTCTGATGCAATGAATATTTTTGACACTAAGTTATTCTAATGTTATTTGTATCAAAAACAGTTATTATAGTCTTCCTCCTAATTAATATGCTGGGATCAAGAGACATGTTAATTATAGTCATTTGTTATTTATATCCAATAGATTATTTAACTTTTGTAAATAATGGATGATATTGCAAATGTGTTCTGTGTGAAAACAAGAATGTAAATGATATTACAACTTTTCATATAAAGAATGAAGTAATACTAATGTATTCTTCCTAAAAATATTGATTTTTTTCTTTTAGAAACGATATTTCAGTTCTCTAAAAATAACCAAGTATCGAATTCTTCTACTGCCTCGTTTTAATTGTATGACTTTCCTAAATATGTATGCAATATTTCGTAGAATAGCTTCATTATTTACGTAACTTTACTACAGTTACATAACTTTCTTTAGCAGTACGTCGAAGCGAAAACCCAAACACGAACACATGATTATATATTTATATATTTCAAAAATTTTAGTTGAGCCTCAGGACAGAGGTCTGAGCTATATACAGGCAAAATATTATTATAATAGAAGCATTTTTTACGAAAGGAGAACATTTTGAAAAAGGGTTATTCTAAGTTAATTTTTTGCCAAAATATTGTATTTAAATAATTTTTTTTGTGATAATGTCCTTAAAACAATTATATACATGTATTCTAAACTAAGTGACACTAAATATCATGAACATTATACATTTATGCGCTTTTTAAAAATCATGGTTCCGAACGTAGTCGGATACCTTAACTTTACTACAGCGATTTAACTCTTTAGCAGTACGTGGAAGCGAAAACCGAAACACGAACACACGATGTCTGCTTTTAGCTTTTTCATTTACTTTATATTCACCTTTAAAACTTTAAAAATTAGCTTTCTCTTAGGTGTTTTATGATAATGATGTATTCAAAATGCCAAGGCTTCTTTTATATCCAGGATAAAGTTTTGAAACTTTTTCTGGCTTTTGTATTATATGTTTGAAGAATCTGTGCATGAAATAAGGATTTATGTGAATAGCTATTTTTTAAAAATCGTCACA
>BMAV01015910.1:0-191985 GCA_019973955.1 Trichonephila inaurata madagascariensis
ATTTTTTTCTTAATAATCGTTAATTTAAAAAAATTACTTACAGCTGATAAACAGGAAATTTGTTTGAAAAAATTTTCCCAAGAGGGACAAACGTGTTTGCTAAACTGGTAAACTTTTTTTAAAATTTTTTCCCCTTTTGGTAATGAGGGAAATTTTTCCTTTTCCCCCTCACGATTCAGCGCCTCCTGGGATTTAGGTTTTTTTTTAACATTAGATTCTTCCCCCTAGGGGTTTTTACTATGGTTTTAAAAATAAACCAAAATTTGCGAAAAAGGTGTTAGTGAAACCAAATGAGGATATGAATTAACTGACTCTTTATTTTATACTTACTTAGAAACTCTTATGTATTATAGTTTTCAGCAAAAAACATTGATGGTAATATTTACATTTTTGTCTTACCCTGTATCTTTTCAGTATAAGTAGTTCTTGTCTGCAGATTCAAAATTTGATTGGCTTTCAAATTTCAGTCTGAAGTTAAAAAAAATTTTCATTAAAAAGTTCAGTTCTCCAAAAGGGAATAACTAATTTCTGAAATCCCGTATCTTAGAATGAGGATAATTGGTTGGTGATTTTTTTTCTGCTGGAATGAGACTATTTGGTGTGCTGAATATGCCTTCCTATTGAGGTCTACTCATGTAAAATATAAGAGGGGTTTTTGGGAGTGATGAAGCTGTAAAAAACTTAAAAGTTAGACCATCTTTTTCCCCCGATTGAAATTTCCCAAAAATGAAACTTTCATTAAATTTTTTTACATTTTATGGGGTTTTTTTGCCCAATTGTAATAGATAATACTGAATTTTTTTTCTGTTTACAATTTTGGGAATTTTTTTTTAGATTTTTCATCGTTCTGGTAATTTATTCCCACAGAAAGTAATAGCAGTTTTTTTCCACAGCCAGATCATTAATTAAAAAAAAGTGCTGAACCCCTTTAAAAAATTTTCCTAGAGTTTCTAAAATATAACCCTTTTGAAACCTTTTTTTACTGGTTCGAATCAGTTTTAAAATGTTGCTTTAAATCTAAAGATATATCTGTACAAGATTTCTTTTTAAATGGTTTATTTTTCTGTATCTTTTATTTTTTAGTTTAAGTGTATATAGGGGGCCCCTTTTATCCATTTTTGGCAATGGGTCGCCAAGGTACTTTTTTTGAATTTTTTATTTTATTTTTATAATGAATTGAATCTCACCAAAAAAATGAAATAAAAATCCCAAAACCAAAAGAAAAAAAGCCAACCCGGGGGCCCCCCTTTTACCGAACCATTTTTTTATTGTTACTTACTTTTTTTTTGGACTCGTTGTATTTCTTTCTGTGAAATACTTTTTGTTGTTGTTATTTTATGGTAATTTTTGTGTATCCAGGTTTGGGAAATTAATTTTGATAATGATGTAATATACTGAGGACAAATTTTTACTAGACATCATTATCGATGTGCAATCAAAAATATTTCTTTGTACATGTATGAAAAAGTTTTCCTTAAGCTACATTTCCCGCTTCTGTCAAGACTTTTTCATTTAGAATTTTACTCTTTTTTCAATAAGTTCGTTAATTTGTTTCTTCATATGTTTAAAATATTTTTCTCATGCTTGATTTGATTTATATTTAATTTTTGTGAATCAATTTCAAAATTAATTTTTTATGCTTAATTTTTGATTAACTTTTTATGATTAAATTTAAAAAGTTTTAGGAAAAAATTTTTTTTTAATAAATATTTACTTTCAAATCGGGAAATAACCTTTTTTTCCCTTTGTTTGTAGAAAATCGGGGTGAACTTCCTTCCTTTTTTATTTATTCCCACTTGCAGAAGATGAAGTGGTTTTTCCCCTTCCTAGCATTTTGAAGTAAAGTAATTTTTTTAAACAAGTTTTCCTTGTTGACAAAAAAATTTCAAAAGTAGGACTTTTAAAACAAGTTTTTACTATAAAGAAGCCCGAACATTTAAATCAAAGATTCCTTTTTTCATACACCCCCCTTTTCATGTTTTTTTAGTTTTTGGGGAAACTTTGCTACCTAATGTTGAATTTTCAACTTTATCAACTTGAATGCTTTTTTTTAAATGCTGTTATAAAGCTACCTGTAAAAAAATTAAAATTTTAATTGTTAAAATATGGTGTTTAAAAAAAACATGTTTTAAATTTTAAATTTAAATTTAAAATATAAAATAACTGATTAACAAACAAATGTTTTAAGAAAGGGGGTGAATTTGTGCTTCAAACAAGTTTCAACATTTGGCATCAATTTTTCGGTTTAACCCTAAACTCCGGTTTTGGGGTTTTTCCAGTCTTTTTTTTTATTTTTTTTGGGGGGTTAAAACCCCACTGAAATTCCTATATGAAATGAAATTAAAAACACATGTTCTCACAATACCCATAATTTAAATAAATAAAGGTTGTGTTTTTTAAAATCAAAATTGCTGACAGCCTTTTTCAACTTTAAATTTGTTAGTGCCTTTCCAACATTCCTTCTTGTAAGTGGCATTTGTGCTTTTCAAAGGGGCCAAATGAATCCATCTTTTCGCATCAAAGATTTCAAACCTTGTTTCATAATCTGAATAAAGGGCAATTAAATATTGTCGGGGGGAAAAGTCTTTCCCATATTTTTGGCCCAAATTTAGAAACTGAGGAAAATTCGTGTCATATATTGTACTCCTTAAGCTTAATTCTGGCTAGCAAAACTGAAATGATGGTCCTTGTTTTAATAAAATTTATGCTGTCACCTTGGCTAACCTCAATAAATTTATTAAATAAATCTGTTAAATAAGTAAAATCTATTTTCCATTTGATTAAACATTCTTTTAAAATTAAAGTTCCGATCTTGGTTAATGAGAACCTTTATTGTAGACCCCCAAGTTATTTTTCATTCATGTGAACCCTTTGCAGGTTGTCATAGACCTCTGGGGGTAGATATAGACCACTTTGGGAATCACTGATTTAAATCCTTGTAGGTAGTTTTATTGTGAAAGAATTTTAAAAAGGTTTTTTTTTTTTTTTTACTTAAAAGAAACATTTATTTCCAATTACAAAATCCTTATTAAGTACAAAAAGTCAGAGGACTTAAAAAGATTTTTTTTACTTTTTAGGGAAAATCGTTTTCAAAGGGGGAAAATTTTTAAAAACTTGAGTATTAACTCACAAAAACCTTTTTTTTTCAAAGTTTGAAATGTTTTTATACAAAATATATTTTTTCCAAAAATGTTAAGATGGAGAAAGGGATTGTTAAAAAAGTTTTTAAAATAATTAACTGAAAGTTTTTGTGTAGGGTGTTATGTAATGGAATTGTTTTGAACAGAATTACTAATTGATAAGTTTTGATTCCAATTTAACAATCAAAACATTATTACAAAATTTCAAGTCACTTCTATGTATATAACAATTATTTATTAAAATCTTTTTTTAATTTTAAATAAAAATTTATTTTTTTAAAATATAAATATTTCTTATCTTTAAGGCCATTATAATTGTTTCTAATATTTATTTTCCAGAAAAGAAACTCATCAATATTGAAAATTTGCTGATTAACTTTTTGTACAAAGTAGGTTCTGTTTATGTGTATTCTTTATATATTTTTAAAATTTTAAAGGGTTTTTTCCCCAAAAATTTCTTAAAATGTGTAAGCCTTTTTATATCTCAATTTTCGGGGTTTATCAAGGTTATATGGAGAAAAAATTTTTTTTGAACTAACCAATGCAGAAAAGGTGTTCTATGTATGGTATGCAGATTAGGAGAAGAAAATTTTGAAAATTTAATATTGTTAGCAAAGGGGTTGAATTTTTGAAAAAATGATAAAAGACTTTATTTTGGTGAAAAGATTTTAGATTCAAAATGAAATTATTTTTCAACAATATAAATAACCAATGGCAGTTATTATTGATAAGTGAGTAATGAGTAGGGAAAAGTACAATGTTTCATTTCCCCCTTTTCTCCCTGTCCTAAAAAATTGGGTAAATCTTTTCTGCACTCCCGTTTTTTGGGACTGTAAATTTTAAGAAGGTTTTTTTAAAAATTTTAAATTTTGATTTTTTTTAAAAATTATTCCCTTTGTGGCAGTACTTAAATAAAAAATTTAAATTTTTTTTTTATTATTTCCCTTCATCTATATACCAGAAACCATCTCTTCTGCCAAAGGTTTTTTAAAATTTAGAAAAAAAATTTTGTTTTTTCCCCCATCTCAGTGTTTTGTCTTATGTTTTTAAAATATATAACCCTTTTCATGAAAATAGTCTATGCACTCAACCATAAAGGAGGAAACAAATGTTTAATGTTTTGATGAGAACTTTTTCTTTAAATATATGATATACTTTATTTCGGGGTTAAAAAAAACTGGTTAAAATTAAAATTTTTTTTTTTGAAAAAACCACTGATGCATTACCATACCATTGGGAAGGGGAGGCAAAGCAACTGGGACAGTCGGGAAAAACTGCTTGAACCCAGATTTTTTTTCATGATCAAAGATTAGTTTTTTTTTTTACAATTTGGAAAACAAAAAAAGTGTTTCTACTTTTGGGTCATCTGAAGAGATTGGGGGAGATCAAAAATACAATTAAAAATTTTTAAAAATACTGCCAAATTCAATATGTTCCATTAATGCTGATATTGAAAAGCACAGGGGTTAAAGATCTTATTGACTTGAAGTCAGATCAATGTGTGAAGAAAATGTTTAATGCTGAGACAATGACTGTTACAAATCTTTTTCAGCTGAAAAATTTCCATTTATGAAAAAATTTGCAGGGAAATTGTTCTTTATATTTAGTTGACATACATTTATGAGTAAAGTTTTTCTTGCATGAAGATCAACAAGTTTAAATATAGATGCAAGTTTGTTGACATGAACTTGCAGGTTGTAATGAGAATTTAAACAAAACATTGTTAAAAAAGTGATAGGTCATTTTTTTTTATGAAACTGGTTTTTTTGATTAAAAAATTTTCTTGCAGCTGATGACATGAAATTATTACAATAAAAAAATTTGAATAAAATTGCCACTATTTTATTTAACTTTTTTTCATTATTTTTATAAATGAATGCACCATTTAAAAAGGGGGTTTTTTATCCTCCACCTCCCAATGTTCCTTTTCAAGCCAAAGCAAATTTTCCCCCCCTGATTAAAGTATTTATTATTTTATATTTGAAATTTTTGGGAAAATTTTTTTACTTTCTGGTTTTTGTTATTGTTACCCTTTTTACTTTAGTTTTATTTCTTAATTTACATTTTTAGGTTTTTTAAAGTTTTAAAAAAATTTTTTATTACTTTTTTTTTCTTTTTTTTTTTCTTTTTTTTTCATAAAAAATTTGAGGCTAATATTAAATCAGTTTTTTTGCTTTTATTTTTCCTGAACTGTAAAATTCGTTGAGTCAAAGTTTTTAAAATGAGACAAAGTGATTTAAAGTTTGATAAATAAAATGTAGTGGTAATAAATAATTTTGAAATCTTTTCAAAACATATTTTAACGGTATGGAGAATAAAATATTAGTACTAGTAAACATGAAACATGTTACTCAAATTTAGTTAATTTAGAAACATTTATACTTGAAACAACACTAAATTGATTTGGTTCATTAACAGCAGAAAATTCATAGACAATTTCAGATGACTTAGTACTTAATTGGCAGTTCCAGGTGATGCAACAAATATTTCAACTACTTAAATTAAATATCATCTTCATAAAAATGTTACTATATGTGTCAACTGTGAAATAGTATAATTGGGAATATTCCCTAATTCTATAAACAGTTTTAATTAAAAGAAGGATTTTTTAACCAGCTCAACATTGTGTTCTTCATGCATATCAGAAAAATATTAAAAATTAAAAAATTCAATGTGTGATATTGTGTAATAAACAAAGGTTTCATTGGTAATAATACTGAAAGTTTTTCAACAGTATTTTAAAAAGTATGAAAAACAGATATACAGGATGATCTAGACAAAATATTCTATAAATAAAATGATTAATACTCCAGGAAGCTTAGAAAATAAATTGTCTTCATATTGGATGTAATTCCAAAAATAATAGAATCCACATTCACACACATTTAGATACCAGAAAAGATTGGGGGAACTTGTGCTATTCCAGCAATTTCTGCATTATTCAATCAAAATTATATGAGCAGTGAAATATGGTGATATTTTACCTAATAACACAGAAGTTTTACAAATAGATACAAAATAAGACTTAAATAAATAAATTGATTCTTTTTTAGTATGAAAAGAATTTTTACATGAATATATAAAATATTGTATTCTCCCAAGAGTTATGATGAAATTTAAACATTTTCCTTTCCTTTTTAATGTGTGAATTACTTTTTAAAGATGGTTGTGTAGAGAATGAAAAACCAATTCTATTTGCTTAAGCACACCATAAACCAATAATTCTAATGGTTCCTACAATTTTGAATCACAGTCAAGTAACAAGGATGACACCTGAGTTCTCATATGTTTGACTTCCACACCCTCTTCATTTCTTGAAAAAAGTTATTTTTATTCAGTTATGAAATGTTTATATACTTATTTCTTTTATGTTATAGTGTTTGCCGATTTGTCTAATTCTTGTATAATTTCTTGGGTAAATTATCCTTGTTACAAAAAAAGTGTACCTTTTTAGGAATTTTTTTAAAGGAATATTTTTCTAAATTTGTAGCCTTATAAATTTTTTTTTTAAAAATCTGTATCTCAAAAAAACTTTTGATATTTAAAAAATCCTCTCTCATGGTATTTTAATATACAATAGAACATCGTTTATCTGAACGTTAATTATCTGAGTGTCAAATATCCGAACCAGTTTTTTTTCAGAGAATTTGCAGTGAAAAACGAAGGGGGAAATAATGTTAAAGGGAAAAAAATAAGTGATTATATTTTTTCACAAAAAAAGGTAAAATTGCGAATTTTGCACCTATTTTTCTTTTCAATTTCGTTTCCTCATGTGTTTTTCTATTCTGTATAGTATCCAGTTTCATATACTGCAGGGATTTTTTTGATCCGGAACAATCGCATATCAGAACGTGTCCGTCCCAATTGATTCGGATAAACGACGTTCTACGTATTGTTGAAAATTATTTTTTTTATCAGCAATAGTTTTTGTTATTCTTAATCTTGACAGTAATTCAAACCAGTTAAATAAAAGGCCTTACAAGGCTTTTTTCTCCAATTTTATATATGCTTTTTGTTTTGTGTACCATATAATATACTGTTCGAATTAATTGGGACAAATGGGAAAAAAGTGTTTTTTTTCTAAATTAGCTTTTATCATTACATGCCTTAAATAGACTAAAAAAATCTGTATATTAGTACAAAGTATGTTTTCCTTAGCAGAAATGCCCTTTTTCAACCCGTTTGGCATGTTGCACTATAGTAGCTCCCTTCTTGATTTCATCATCTTGGAAACACTAGTTTAACCCTTTTATCATTTGCTCTGTTGTCGGGATTCATCTTCTTGAAGTTGATTCTTGAGAATATGCCATCAGTTTTGAATAGGATTTAAGTCTGGGGAATTTTCAAGTCAATTGAGCACCTTTATTTACTTTATGCATAAAGTGTGGCCCCATTTCTAATTGTGACGAGGGGCCAAGTCATGTTGAAATGTTCCATCAAATGTTTCCATGTATGGAAGAATCCTACTTCATAATATTTCTATATATTTGACAGAATTCATCAAATTTAAAAGAAACTAGCTTCCAGTGCCACTTTTTTGAAAAACACCCCAAACATCTGTTTAGAAGGGTTTTTTATAATCTCGTTGGATATGATCTGCTAACGAAGTTTCAGCTTCACTTAGCTAACTACAATTTGATTTGTATCTCTGCACAAATAAATGTTTCATCACTAAATCACTTACTGGCGTTAACAGTTCACATCAGTATTTTTGGCCCATGCTAAACATTTTTTCATCATTTTCTGAGTTAGAAATATTTTTTTTCCTCAGTCTTGTTGCCTTAAAGCCACCTTTCAGAACCCTTTTCCTCGGCAGTTGAGGTACTCACTTCAACACCATTATCCAATAAATTCCTTCAAAGGCCTGCTTGTCTGTCTTGGACTTATTTTGCTACTAGTTATTAAAATTTTGTAAATTTTGGGATTTAGTTTTCCATTTTGCACCCACATTTTCTTTTCTTTTTGGAGACAATGATCCAGAGAATTTTGTAATTTTCTTAAAACACTTACTAATTTGATCTCACTAACTAACAAAAGTTATATGTGTTCGTAGAGAGCATATATTTTAGAACGGTTCCTTGGAGTAATATCCCCCTTTTTGAACAAGTAAAATAACACGCCTTTTTACAGAACAAAATTGAATTGAATGGCTCACAACTGAGCTCATGATACATTAAAATGAATAAATTATAGTCAAAGTCGATCTGTCACACTACCTAAGACAGATAAAGGGGGTTTTTGAGGTAGTTCAGGACATCACAAATAATCACATACCAATTCAAATAAAAAAAACATAATAGTTCCAATTGATTTGAACAGTATAGTAACATATAGGTACCTTCTTTAATCCTCAAGTAAGTATTCATATTTTAATATAATATTCATTTAGTTTCCTATAATATAATAACCAAAGAGTAATTGAAAAAGTTTTACTTTAATATGTTTTAGTAACTAATATTTAATAAATATTTTAGATTTTGATTGATTGAAAAAAAATGCTATCTGAAAGCAACCAATTTCTTCAAAATGTCAGCAAAAAAATTTTTTAGTTGATTATTTTAAGCTGTGATATCCAGCTGATTTTTTCTTCATAAATTATAATATAAAAAAAGGGTTCTATCATCATGTTAAAGAGTATAATAAAATTTTGTTTTTTCTTTTACAAAAGGATGTTAATGTAAACTCATATTTTGAACAAGAGTGCTATATCCATTTTCTGCATTATACATTTTAAAAGATTTTTCGTCTCATCTGTGAAAAAAATTGCATATTTAAAAAAAAGCAAAATGACTTTTGTTTCTAAATGATAACTTAAAGCAGCCTTTTTTTGTTTCTGATGAAAAAACCTTACATTTGTGAAATATGCAACAAATCTTTCTCTCAAAGGGATAATCTAAAAGATTTATGTATTCATACAAAGAAAGCCTCATGTTTGGGAAATTTTGCAACAAGTCTTTCTCTCAAAGGGGTCATTTAAAAAGAACATTTATGGATTCATTCAGAGGAAAAGCCTCACATTTGTGAAATGTGCAAAAGAGTTTTTCCCGAGCTAGTAACTTAAAAGGATTTTCGATTCATACAAAAGAAAAACCTTTTGTTGTGAAATATGCAACAAGTCTTCTCTAGTTGGTATCATTTAAAAGTACATTAAAATATCTATTCATACAATGAAAAGCCTTATGTTTGTGAAATATGCAACAAGGGTTTTTTTCAAAATTATGGTTTAGAAAGACATTTGGGATTCATACCAAGCCTTATGTTTGTGAAATATGCAACAGCTGCTTTTCACAAAAATTTTTAATTTAAAAACACATTTACATATTCATACAAAGGAAAACCTTATGTTTGTGAAATATGCAACAAGGGTTTTCTCAAAATGGTGATTTAAAAGACATTCACGCATTCATACAAGGGAAAAGCCATATTTAGAAATATGCAACAAGGGTTTTTCCTAACTAGTCACTTAAAAAGTCATCTAAGAATTCATACCAAGGAAAAGCTTTTTGTTTATGAAATGTGCAACAAGGGATTTTCTCAAAATGGTAATTTAAAAAGCATTTATTGACATACCATAGAAAAAAAATTTGTGAAATGTGCTACTAGGTTTTTGAAGCTGCCCAGTTAAAAACTCTTTTACATATTCATTAAAAGGAAAAGTCTCACTTTGTGAAATATGCAAATTGATTTTCATGATAATTTTGAAGACATCTTACTTTTAAAACCAAGAAAAATGTCAATGTGGAAAAGTTATTAGTCTTGTAGTGTATAGTATTTTTCTTTTTCTCATATAAATGAAAATATGTAATAGTTATTCATGAATCCCTTGAATATTTGTTAAAATAAATGCTTTTAATGTGATTTTATTGTGATTAATCTATATTTCTATAAAAATTGTTTTAAAATATAAGTCAAATGATCATATAAATGTGAGATGATGCATAAAGCTTCTTGTGTTAAGGATTTTTTTTAAGAATAAAATTTTGAGTATTTTTTAAAAGATCATAAAAATTAAGAGATGATGTTGTTTCGAACCGGGGTACAAACGTTAGTAATCAAGTGCTGTAACCGAAAAATAGAACGCTCTTGCCGGACACGTCACGAACTTAACGGAAACAGGAGTGAAAGGAGGCTTAAAATAAAAGGAAGATAAATGATTTCGCCAAATCTGATGATTTTTCATTATTTGTAGACATTTTTTAAAAATTCTAAAAAAAAAAAGAAAAGCTTTCGGAATTTATTGTATTTTTTTAATCACTAACTCTAAAAAATCAAAGTATGAGTTTTTTAAAAATCATTTTCATATAAACGCCGATATTGATTCATTTTAGAAAAATCATAAAAAAATGGTAAAGTATCGGGTTTTTAAAAAAAAAAAAATTGACAGTTAAAGAGACTGCCGATAGAAGTGAAAACTTAGAACTTTTAGTTTTGAAATTTCGTAATGTTTGAATTAAAGTTATCAACATCAATCAGGTTTTCACATCTATTGACACTCCGAGCAACAATTATATGGGTTTTTTTTTTATTATTATTTAAATATATTACGGGCTGTACAAGGTCATGACAAAATATAAATACAATTCAATTGGAAATAACAATTAATATAGAATCATATTATTTATGGATAGCATTTGTATTTACTTGAATTTCCATGTACTTGATTTTTAACATTATTTTAATTGTTTGCATCATTGTCATCATTAAAAGAAAAAACGTTTGATTCAAATTTATCTAACAGGGAGGAGACTAAGGGAAAATTTATTTTTGGGGTGGACTTGGTGTAAAAAGTAGTACCCTTTTAGGTGTTTTACCTCAATGTAATTCCTTTCAGTCAATTGAGAAATCACTTGAAATTCTGCTTAGCTTTTATACAATTAAATTTAATTTTCCCTAAACTTGAGTTAGAGCTTGATTGGTAAATCGCCCGCTTTTTTATGCTGGGGGCTAGGGTTCGATTCCACGCGATTCAATTATTTTTCTTCAATTCATTTAATTATTTTTTTTAAATTTAAAAAAATTTATTTATGAAAGATTTATTGAATATTAAATGATATTTTTGTAAATTTTTTTGTATTTTATAAAAAAATTTTGATTATATAAATAATTATATTAAATTTAGAAATATATTTTATATTAATAAATAATATTTATAATAAAATATATAATAAATATTAAATGATATTTTAAAAAAATTAGTTGCAAATAGTTTTATAATTTAAATACAATATACTATAAATAAAATATTATATATAATATAAAATCAGTTATAAAATATATTATTATTATTAATTAATTATTTTAGAATTAATATAATAAAAAATATGTTTTTTTATATGATGTTAAGTTAATTATTTTACAATTTTATAAAATATTTAATAAAGCCCTTTTTCAAATAAATTTATTTAATTTCAAAAGTTTATTTAAATAATTTTAATAAATTTTTTTTAAATAATTTTAATAAATTTATTTAAAAAATTTCTATTACAAATTAATAATATTCAGTAATAAATCAAAATTTCAGTAATAAATCATAATTTTAATAATAAACAATAATTTTAATAATAAATTACTAATTCTAATTATAAATTAATAATTTTAATTTTAAATTAATAATTTTAATTATAAATTAATAATTTTAATTGTGAATTAATAATTTTAATTTTAAATTAATAATTTTAATTATAAAATTAATAACTTTAATAATAAATTAATAATCTTATTAATACTAATGCTTAATAATAATTAATTAATAATAATAAATATTGATTGATTAATTATAATAAATATTAATGAATTAATTAGTATAAATTGTGATTAATTAATTAATTTTAATAAATAATAATTAATTTACTAATTTTTAATTTTTAATTTTTCGTTAATAATTATTTTAAATATTTTTATTTAATAACTATTTTTAATATTTTAATTAATAATAATTTTAAATATTTTTAATTAATAATAGTTTTAAATATTTTAATTAATAATAATTTTTAATAATTTTTCTAGTAAAAATTTAAATTATATATTTAAAATTTTTTTTATTTTGTAAAATTCAAAATAATTACAAAAAATATCATTTAATATTTAATAAACCTTTCATAAATAAATTAATTTAATTTATAAAAATAATTAAATGAATTGAAGAAAAAAAATTGATCGCGTGGAATCGAACCCTAGCCTCCAGCATAGAAAGCAGACGATTTACCAATCAAGCTACGAACTCGTTGCGGAAAATTAAAATTTAATTGTATAAAAGCTAAGCATGAATTTCGAAGGCTGATTTCTCCGAATTGACTGGCCATTCGAAGGAATTACATTGAGGGGTAAACACCCTAAAAGAGTACTACTATTACACCAAGTCTCGATGCCAAATGAATTTCCTTAGTCGTGCCCTCCCCTTGTAAGTATCGCGTAAAAACCACATCAATCGTCGTTTTATATTTTGTAGTACTGAGTTTTCGATCGTTGGACATATTTAAATTAAGTGTTTCACTTAGAAATTCAATTAGTGGTAGATTTTTATCATCTGCAAAGTTAATATTGAAGTCTAAACTTAAAATCATTGGTACATAATCATATTTTTCACCAATTTTTTTTCGAGTATTTCAGAACCTTCTTTTGTATAAATTATCAAATTTTCGAATAAAAATTGTATCTGTGTCTCATAGATTTTCCAGGCGAAATATAAACGACAACCATTAATATGTATTGCCCATTCTCGGAATCGCAACGAGCAACGCATATTTCGGTTATATCAGAAAGATTAACACCAATGCTTCTAGTGAATTTAGTATGTATGTCCATATGTGAAGTGTGACGTATCTTGAGTATTGTGATAAATAGCTACGCCTGCTGCTGGAACTTCGAATCTTTTATAACTTAAAACAAAGTTAAAATCCGAAATATCAAGTGGTTCTTCGTTTTTCATACGAATTTCTGACAAAAGCAGAACATTTGACTTTTTTACGATAGCATCATTTTTTAGGTCAGCTGCATGCGCATGCAAACTTTGACAATTGAGTGAAAATATCGATAATCCTTTCTTGTTGGAGATGAATTCTAGAAAAGATTTGGTGACCATTTGCAGTGTATTGTTTTGTAACCTTTTCAATTTTAACGTTAGATAATCTCGGTGACTTGTTGATCTTTCATGATGTTTATCTGTTTCTGAAGCATTTAGAGATGTTCCTGTTCTACTAATCCAAAATTTTCAGCTGTTGCTAATATTTTCTTGAGTAACCAAAAATAAACATTGAATCCCCGTTACTCTTGTTAAAGCTACGTATACTAATTCTCTAGGATGTTTGCGATCGTATTCGTAGACAATAGCGTCATAAGTACCTCCCTGTGATGTGTGAATAGTCATTGCCAAAGCAGAAATAAGTGGTAAATGTTTTCGTTTCGCTATTATGTGTTTATTATTATTGAGTGGTATGGATGATGTCTGAGGAGTGATTGGCACAGCATCATCGTCAAGATAAAGGCGGACACTAAGATTCCTTGATTTTCTAGCTCGTTTTCGTCCACATAGTTTTGGAAATTTCATCCACATTTTTATATATGATGTCATGATTTTCATCTCTCTCTACGTAACACAATTTTCCAACAGTGCCATTTGATAATCCTTCTGCAACATCTATGTTGTTTGTTATCATGTAAGGTCGGTTGAGAACTAAAATTAATTCGTAAGGCAATCCACCAGTGTTATCAGCTCCCATTTTATGCAACTTCTGTTTAACAAAATTTTCTTGCTCAACATTATGACACCCTACGAAAACATCAGATGCCAAAGATATTGTTTTATTTTCTTCACGGTTTAAAATAGAATGGTTGTACTAGTTTACCATGGCGTTTGTAAATATAGGTCTAATTCCTTCAGGACATACTGATTGAGCTTCTTTGTGATAAATCTTGATTCTATTACCTGTATTTCTTCTTCCGTTAAAATATTTCCATTTCCAATCTTCGTTAATATTTCGACAAACTGACTATCCTCTTGTCTCATTACTTGTTTCAATTCAATTTTTTTAAATTTTCGCCAAGTTGTTTCACCAGTCATTCTCTTTTTAATTTGGTTGAAGATTGATGTCACCTTTACAGAAGGTAATTGTCACAAATCCCCGATAAGTATAACATCTAATCCTCCAAAATCTTTTGTAAAAAAGCCAGTTATTTGTTTCAGACGAGTATTAGTTTGTTCTAATAACCCAGCAGAAACCATGCTCACTTCATCAATAATTAGGACTAACAAATTTGAATAAAGTTCTGTATTGATGAGCTTTTTCAATATTAAGTGGCATGAGCCTGGACAATGATATGCTCAATGCACTATGAACTGTTGTACCACCTATAGCTGTAGCAGTCTTTCTGGTTGATGCACATGCTATATAGGCATTGAAAATGCCATTAGTATCGGAAAATCTATTATATATTTCCATTATTCCTTTTATTACAAAAGTCTTGTCACTGCCAGCTGGTCCAGTTAAATATATGAACAATGGTTCTCGCATTGACTCATCTGTAGATATTAGGTGGTGCATTGCATGGAACATAATTTTTCGCTGTTCTTCATTGGCCCGGCGCATAAAATCATAAAAATCATTATAAGACATTATATTTTCTTTATTCTTAACTATAAGCTCCAAGTTTATTTAACATTGCAAGTCGTAAATCATCATTTATCTCTGCATTCGGGTTATTGTATAATTCTTGAAATGGGTTTTGATCACAGGAAGTCTACCAACAACATCTCTTATTTCTTCGTTATCATCTGGAACTTCTTCGCGGCATAATTCTCGACAAATTTGCAATATCCTTTCATATCTATGTTGGATTCAAACTCTTTTCTCTTCTGTAAGATTAGATCTACATTTTCATCGTATAATCTTATGAATTTCATATTTTCAAGAATATCTGCCTCCTCATGACGAAATGGAATGTGCCAAGTTACCATTTCTCTTTTATATATTCGTTGAAATCAGTAGCCATATCATAATTGCGATAACGTATTACTCTCGGTTCATCTCGTTTGACATACACTCCTTTGTTATTTTTGTAGTACTTAAAAATGAATTGCGCGAGAGAAATATCTTCTAAATTTTCAGATCTTTTTTCATATTTGTCGAACCAATTTTCTTTCCATATATCTGTGCAGTCATCGTCTAATTCACTCAATTCCTTCAGGGTTTTTTTTTTATCCTTTGTCTTTCGATAGGCCATACAGTTGGTATATAGACAATAATGGTTGAACTTTTTGACATAGACTCTCTCAGCAAATACCAAGCTGCTTCTTGACTCGTTATCTCAGTGTAATTTAAAAGATTGATACTAATATTTGAAGTGATTTCAAATATATAAAATTCTGGGTGTTTATCCATGATTTCAATTATTTTTCTTTGTAAATTGCTAACACCTCTATTCGTTTTGCTGACGTAATTTACGATGTAAGCCGCGCACGAATACTCTTCTGTTATAAATTGAAAGTCTGTATTAAATTTAACAATGTTTAACATAAATGGATTGAAAGGATTGTGCCATTTTTCATTAGGTTGACGCTTCGGAAAATCTTTTGGTCGGTTGATTCCAGAACGAATAATATCAACAAACTCCTGATCTGAATTTATATTATTATTTTCATAAAATGTCTGGAAATCATTGTATTCATAATTTTCCAAATTTTTTCTGAGATTATTATATTTTGCTTGTGTGATACACTTTAAATCCATCTTCAGTGACTTTCATCGGTGTCAAGATCATTGTGTCTTAATTGGCATGAAAGAAGCTTCAAATCGACGTTTTTGCATTCGTTTTGATGATACGCATTTGTAACATGTAAAAGCATGCTTGTGTGTTTGTAATTTGATATTACCTGATGCCTCCGCTGCAGATAACGATATTAGAAAATCTATAAGATCGATTGTGCTTTACTGTAATCTTTTTCCAGTGTGTCTTCAGGAGCATTGTCGAGCCAAGTTAAAATGTACGCATGTGGAGTACCCGAGGCTGAAATTCGATTCCTTAGAAGTAATACAAAATCCTATATTTCTTGAAAGGACTAAATCTTTTCGATTGCAGTATTTTCATTAGGACACATTGACCAACTTATTGAAATATATAGCACAAGTATCTCGCGTCTTCATTAATAAGTGTACTCTTTTCTATAAAATTTAATATTGCTGAATCTTCAACCCAATATCTCAGAATTATGTTTTAAATTATGTAATAATTGTAGCAATTTTGGCCATCCTGTTTCGTTAGCACTAATTGTAAAAAAAAAAAAAACTGTTCGCTTACCATATTGTCTAATCATTGCAAATACCGTAAAATCCGGCTTATAACGCGCACTTTGAGCACAAAAATATCGAAATTTAGGGGTGCGCGTTATACGCTGGGTATAAAACTGATAGCTCCCCCAAAAAAAAGTAAAAAGGAGCATAAAAAAAATTACACTTCTATATAGACCGGAATATTGTTTATTTAAAAGAAATGACACATACCTAATGAACTTAAAGGGTTGTTCTAGAACATAGGTTCCCAAACTTTTTTGTCTCGTAGACCCCTTGCCATGTTTTTCGGTTTTATGCAAAAACCCCTACTTACCTAACATTAAATTTTTGCAAATTTATCAACTTAAATGTTTTTTGACAGCTGGTATAGCACTACTTACTTTTATGTTTCTAACTGTAGCTAAGTAGATTGTTTAAAACTAAAGAAAAACGTGAATTAATTAAATCAAAATTTAATTAATATACAAAATATTTGTTACATGAAATAAATTTTTTTATAAGTGAGTTGAATATGTTGCTTCAATAACAATTTTTCAACATTTAGCTTTAATCTTTTCAGAACCCCAAATCTCCTTGGTTAGTAGTATCTAATCTCTCTTTCTTTCTTTTTTTTTTTTTTTCTATTTTTATTTTGGAGATTGGCAAGCGCACTGAAACTCCTCCTTTCTGAGAAAAGCAATTAAAAACTTTCTTGAGATGGTCCATAATTGGGATAAATAACAGGTATATATATCTTTTTAAAGTCAAAATTGCTGACATTCGTTTCTATAAACCTTACTTTAAAATCTTCGTTAGAGCTATTAAAATCAGTTCCTTTTATAATCAGACATTTTTTTTTAATGTGACAGCATGAATTCATTACCTATTGTGATATTATCATAGTGAAAGTATTCTCAAACCTAATTTCAAAACCTGATTAAAGGATATTTAAATGTTGAACATAGGTTAAAACTTCATTTTTCTGCCAGATTGTCTGTGACAAATTGAGAAACTGTTAAAATTCGCGACGTCCACTTTTATATTCCTTTAGTTGGATTCTGGCAAGAAACACTGAAATGATGATCCTTTTTAAATATAATTTATGCTGTTTCCTTGTAACTGCAAACTAACCCCCCAGTAAATTTAGTAAATAAATCTATATCGAACAGGTAAATGTAATTTACACTTAATGAAATTTTCTTTTAAAATTGAAGTCACTACCTGATTTAAGCTATCGTAGACCCCCATTTACAGCTCATGGACCCCCAGATTATTTTTTTGCTGGCGTGGACCCCTTGTAGGGCGTCCTAGACCACTGGGGGTCGATATAGACCACTTTGGGAATCACTGATCTAGAAGTATACTGTATAAGTATATACTGTATATTTTTTATACTGTATTATAAGAAGTATACTGTAATTTTTTTTTAAAGTCTGGTATAACACCTCGAAGAAATGACTTCAAAACATAAGAGCATTACGCACATACATTTCAGGTTCCTTCGTAAAAAAGGGGGTGCGCGTTATACGGCGAATATGTCTAAAAATAAAATGTAGCTTGAAAGTATGGGTGCGCGTTATACTCCGGTGCGCGCTATACGCCGGATTTTACGGTAGGTCCTTTTTTCTTTCTGACCAATAATATGCTGAATTCGGGATCGTGCGTAGAAAAGCCAAATTACTTTCAATACAACCTTGTACGTAATCTTCTGACTGTATTTGCTCATTAGTAATCGTAGTGCCTTTTCCAACATGTTTGAATGCAATAGAAAGTGAATCTCTTATTTTTATTCTCATTATTTTCATGGCCAAGTATAATAAATGCTGGGGGTAACTCCTCGTCTGTCAGATCGTCTGAGTTTACTTGTTGCCATCTTAAAAGGTGTGAAAGTAAGGCCATCATGAAAAGTTCTAAATTGACCCAGGTATATTGGCGGAAAAGATAATTCCTCTTCATGTTCATCGAATAATAGACTAATGGGAACATTACCTTCTCCAGAAGCAATTCTTAAGTACATGTCGTCGTTCCACATTAATGTTTGTTGCTGTGCTATTAAGCTTTCATCGATTGGTATTTGTCTGAAATGTGACTGTCACCATCTTCATCGTAGATGATTTCATCTTGTACATTATCTTAGCTGTTTAAGAATCTATCATCAATCGTAATTCCATAAGAAGTATATAGAGGCGAATCTTTCAAGTGTCGCAACCACGTTTTTCTTTTTCTTTTGTTGACTATACCATAAAGGTAGCTGGATTTGTGTGTTTTCTTTCTTTTAATATGAACTGTAATGCTGTGATAATCATCTATATTTCTTGGTAATGAATGTACCATTATATTTACTTCTATTGGAACATTTATTACCTGCCCATAGATTCCGAATTGACCATGAATTTGTCGAAGTCTTAGAATTTGCATAAACGGGATTCTTCGAGATATAAGTCTTTCTGTGACCAAATCTAATGGAGAATTTCTTAGATTTTCTGGAAGCGGAGAATACTTGAATCAATTATATACCGAAAGTGGCGGAACACGATTCTTATTAATTGTTGTTAAGCAAGTTGAACAAATTTTTATCCCAGCTAAATCAGCGTTTTCTACCATTGTACTTATAAATTGAATATTGGGAGTCATATCGTTGTTGACAAAAATTTTTAAATTTTTTTAAACCAACACTCTATTGCAAGTGTCACAAACATGACCAAAATCATTTTCAAGAAAATATTTCTGAAATTCTCGATGGGCAATGGAATTTTGTTGGAAATAAGAGCATGTTTGTACAGATAGGTTATGTTGAGAACACATGTTTTGAGTATTATTTTGAGCTTCACGTGGAAGAATATTTTGAGGATTTGATGCATAGTTTACCACATTATTGGTTCATCTAATTGTGTAACATAATTTACTTGTAAAGGAATATCGGTTTGAACGTCGGCATTATAATCTGAATATGATATTGGAATGTATAATTCATTTCGTATTGATGGGCCAGCAGAGTGAGGTGTATGAGTTGGTGGGATATATGGGAACATTTCTTGTTGACGGGCCTGGAATTTGTGGGTATGGAAATTCTGACGTTCAGAAACATGCTTTGCAATTGTGTTTGAGAGTTGATCTGTCTGTAAATTAATCAAATTAGCTGCTCTTTTCTCTCTCTCTCTCTCTCTGATCTCTATACCATTTACTTTTTGAAGTTATACTTCTTTTGGGGCGTTAGAGAAATAGGATGAGGATGAATTTTTACGATGCGCGCGCAAACCGTCACGGATACGAAATTGCTTTGTCTAGAAATATACAAAACGGACAGACTTCGCTTCAAAATTTCAGGAAAATATTTCTCTTCACTTCCCTGAAGAAGGGGACACCCGGGTTTGAACCGGAGACCTCTAAATCTGCAGTCGAATACTTTACCACTGAACTATACACCCCGTGGCAGCGAACCTTTGATTTGCGTTCCGTAGGAACGGATACGAAAATGCTTTGTCTAGAAATATACAGAACGGAACAGATCATTCCCGCCTTCGAAATTCTCAAAAATATATTTATCTTCACTTCCCTGAAGAAGGGGGCACCTTGGTTTTAACCGAGGACCTCTGAATCTGCAGTCGAATGCTCTACCACGGAGCTATATCCCCCGTGTCTGCGAACCTTTGCTTTGCGCTGATTTGTGACTTCACTACTAGTAGGGAGATATAACGTCCTCTTCGTCTACGGAGCTTCTCTGATGCATTTGTTTGAACACTTTTTGTTATTTAACTAAACATACTTACAGGAAATTAAAAAAAAATAGTAACTTAATCTTTAAATTGTGTTTCATGTACATAAAACATAAGAGTAAATATTAGTTTACATATTTAAATAACAATTGCAAATATATGATTATAGATGTATTTACTACGAACGTATTACGATGAATATAAACACATTTATTATTTGTATTCGTATATTTATTTTTGAAGCTGTCCTTCTTTTTGGGTGTTAGGGGAAAAGGATGAGGGTAAATTTTTACGATGCACGCTCACACCGTCACGGATGCACGCGCATACCTTCACGAAACCGATGCGCGCGCACACCGTTGTATAATATTTTAACATGCCACTTTTTTGGTGCTATGGGACTGATATTTGGGGGATCATAAAAACTAGCGTTATAAACCGTACCTGCTGGGATGCATCCCCCCTGTGCATTCCCCCCTCTACAGCTTTTTGGCCAATATCTTGGAACCCGAGCCTCACAGTCTATTAGGACCTGGCTCATTCGATCCCTCTCTATCTGCTCTTCCAGTTATTATAATTTCATGCTCATAGGGCTATTTCTTCCATAGTTTTGAATTGTTTTAACCTTTTTAAATTTGTTTAAATTCACAATATCTTGGCTCCTGTTTGAGTCTCGGACTTGAGATTTGAACCAAGTGTTCCACTCGTCGAAACCCATCCAGTCAGCTGCTTCATTCTCATTGTGTAGACATTGGGAGGGCTTAAGCACTAAAATATCATGCTCCCATGTTAATCCTATGGGGACTAGAAAAAATTGCACCCTCCTAAGGAATTGAAATTGGAACTTGATTTTTGGAGGTCCGCCATATTTTCGTATTAGCGCGAGCTTTGCGTGGAATTGGCCCCCTCCCCCTTACAGGGCTTCCCCAGAAATAACTCGAATCCTATGCCACCTTGGTCGGCCACACCGACTGGATTCGATTGTTCTTCCTAGGATCATCCTAGATATATTTTTTCAGGACCATAGCCCCATTTCTTTACCCATATTTAACATTTTAAAATTATTTAAAGTTATCATTTTTTTTTAAATCCCGCATAACTCCGAGGAATTTTGAGATTCGTTAATGAAACTCGGACCACAGGTTCTCCTCGTTGAGCTGTTTCATCTGCTATAATTCGTGTGTAGATAGGGGGTGGGCGTTATCACTAAAATTAAAACCCCCATGTTTTTCTTATGGGTGTAATGATTTCACGCAGCTCTTGGATAAACTATTTATTTCTCAGTAAGAAAATCATCATAAAAATAAAATTAGAATATTCTTTCACAATTCAATAGCAAAAGGGTCCACAGATTTCGAGTCTGTTTCACATAAATTAATGGCGTAACTTCGCCCGCTAGAGAAAAGTCCTGTTCAAAGGATGCTAAAAAGGGTTCACTCTTGGTAATTCTACTCCGAGTCTGAGTGAATTTGCTGGCTCCAAATTCGCCGTGCTCTTTCGCACTCTCTACCGTTCCAAATTCCGCCTTACTTCGCGGATCAAGTATCGTTTTCATTCGTTGATCGGGGCTCAGACCGTTCCCTGATCTTCCAAGTTCGGAGACTGCCGTACTTGCTCGTTATCGCTTTTTTCTATCGCTCAAGGGACGTCCAAACGGCTCCCTTCAAAAACCAGTCTCCCTTCCGGACTCTCTCGCTCCCTTATATCCTCTCTATCTCTCCTAATCATCCTTCTGCCATCTCTTGTTCTTTTGCCGCCACTCGGTCTCGGCTTCCTTGATCTCTTGCCCAATGGGCGCCGATGGCTGCGTGCCCATTGTAAGTTTTCAGACGCACCGTCGTCACCGAATCGCGGTAAAATAAAAATACAATGTTAAGGCATCTCTTTTTGACAGTCCGGACAGCCTGGGAAAAAGGGTCCGAAACTTTGACCACCCAGTTACGAGATTCTTTCCCAGCAATTAGGGAAATGTCTGGAATTTTCGCAACGTCTGTCGGCAAGGGGTCTGTTAGCAAATAGGGAGAAGAGACCAGCTTCGTCACATGGGGTTCGATCTTTTGATGACGTAACGATATTAAAGAGATAGAAGGATGAAACTTTGGGATCACCTACTACTCTGTGTATCGTTAGGATGTACATGACCATTTACGTCACAGTTGTTCCTCTCCGGGGGTGGAGTTAATTCCGCTTTTCATTTCCCTAGCTAGCGCAACCCCATTTGCAACTACAGACTCCGGACCGGTTCTAATGGATTCTTCTTGTGTTTGTTCACAATCAGGCCCAGTTTCGAGTTGCTGGGTGCCCTGTTTCTATTTTATTTAATTGTTTTAAATATTTTAATTATTTTAAAATGACCATAACTCGGGGTCTCTTCAGGCGGATGTGTTAATTTTCTCAGGAACAATTCTTCCCGCCGAGACATTCAATATGAGGTCTCAGATACCACATTCGGTTCACTTCATCCCCAGATACTCCCTCAGGGGGCTCACCTTCTTTAGGTGAGTACGGGTGTCACAATCCCGAGGTACCCTAGTGATTTTTTTCCTATTTCCCAAGGGGTTTATTGTCTTTGGTAAACACGGGTGTCACGACCCTGCGGTACCCTAGTGATCCTTCTCTATTTTCGACCCCCCTTCTTGTCATTCAATTTCCCTTTTCTTCTTTTCCCGTCCAGATCACAGACCTATATTACCAAATGAACATTGTTCAAATTTTGTTTTTTCTATTGAAAAAACTAATGCTTTATTACTAACATATTATAGTTTACATTTTCTATTGCGTTAATTTAGTTTCTTTTTCGTATATTTCTTTGAATACTTTGATTATGTTGCTTTATTTGTTTTCAACTAACACCGTTGGTCAGCCAAACCGCATGTTTGCCGTATGCGGCGTCCCGTAAGGAGGAAAATGGTGTTCTGGGGATCCTTTGCGTTCCCTTTGCCCACGCTTCTCCGGTATGGTCCTCCATACCTATCGGTGGCCTAGGGATACCTCTGCGTTCCCTTTGGCCGACGCTTCACTGTAGACGGGTGGCAGGAGTGAGCTCGCTCCTGTCAATCGGCTGGTAGTACCTCTCTTCGGTATCCCCGAAGAGACACTGCGGTAGGGTTAGTGCTGCAGATAAAGGGTGTCGGGTTCACCCATTGGATCCTCACCCTGGACTATATCACTATATTCTGGGTGTACTCTGGGTAAGCGCCGTGCCTGGTTTTTGGCCAGATGACCGGCACACTGCCTCCCTTGCTGGACTCCGTGGTGGGTGGAGGCACGCCAGGACGAAGTTATGTACGCGTACTTATGGACCCAATGCAGCTGAGTCCGTGTAAAGGCCTTGTTTTACTCAACCTTACCATTGACGATGTTGCAAACTATACACGTTTTCTGATTTTATCGTTACCAAACAATGAAATGTCTCGGAAGTCTCCATTTGCTATTCAGAAAGCACTGAAAGGAATAGGCGGAGATCCGAAAGGAGTTAAAAAGCTACGATAAGGAGACTTGCTCATCGAAACTACATCAGCTTTACAGACGAAATCTTTCTTGGTGACTAAAACATTTCTAGACTGTCCTCTAATGTTATGTCCTCATAATTCACTTAATTCTTGTCGAGGTGTCATATCTGTGTGAGAAAGATTTATTGTCCGTTTCAGAAGCAGAAATTCTCGAAGAACTTTTTGACCAGGGTGTTACCAAGGTCAGAAGAATTACTTTGAAAAAATATACTGTTATTATCCCAACGAAACATTTAATTTCAACATTCAATAGCCCTAAACTTCCGTCTTCAATAAAAGCAGGTTATTTAAACTGTAAGATCCGTCCTTATATACCAAATCCTCTGCGCTGCTTTAAGTGACAGAGGTTCGGACACTCTCAAACTTCCTGCCGCGGTCAGTTAACTTGCTTTAGATGTGCATCCGCTGGGCATTCTTCCACGGATTGTACACTAGAGCCTCAATTGTGCAGAAACCCATCCATCAAACTCAAAACTATGCCCAAAATGGAAATTAGAAAAACAGATCCAGGGAATTAAAACCAGTAAAAACATATCCTATTTAGAAGTGCGAAAATTAATAGTTCCTCAGTTAACTCCAACATATGCTCAAATTACTAAACCGTCAAATATATCAACTCAAACAGATCCGAGCATCACAAATATCTTTTGTCCACCTTTGAGATATCTAAATCCAAAATCTTCTGCCGATCAGATGCCAAACACGTCCACAATTTCTGTAGTCTCCACATCATCCACATTCACTCAAGTAAATCTACTTCCTTCCAAATCTGCAGTAACTCTAGACAAATCAAGTAAATCTCAATTACCTATACCAATTTCCACTAATAGAATTACCAATGGCAATAGCCTAAATACTTCTGCTTCATCTTTATCAGCTGAAAACATACCAACTGTACTATTACTTAACCCTACCACATCCAGTACTCGAACTTCCGCAGTATCTAAAGCTGAAAATAATTTAAAACAAAATAGATAAAAGAAAAAGCTCACAACAGCACCAAAACCAGATATTGAAACTCAAATGACACCACATAAGCCAGAAAAAGTAATATTAATTACACGTCAGAAGATGAGGAAATGATTATTTATGATGTGGATGAATCTTTGAATTATTCGAATTTTGAGTCAGGTTTCAAAAAATACACGACACCGACAAGAAATCGGAAAAAATAAGTCAAGCGAAAAATTTGAATTGTTGTAGATAACGTGTTCCGATTTTATGTTTAGCATTGCTTTTTATTTTATTTTTTTTATCTTAACTCTCAAGTTTTTTAGTGATAAATGGAATTTAGTACGATTTTATTGTATTTCAATATTTAGATGTGTATCTTAATCATATGACATTTTAGAGTTATTTTGTGTTTTAAAAATTTTATAATTTTTTTCAAACAAATATTTGGCGCGGTATAGCCAAAACTGGCTCTTGCGCCATAAAACACCACACTCACTCACTCATTCATCCCCAGATACAGTCTGATACCCCCCATGTTATTGGTCCTATTGTCCCCGTGCGGGGGTGTTTAAATTTATTTAAATCATGATTATCTCAGGTTTGGCTGGTCCGATTGACTGCAGGTTAATATCGTTCAACTCTGCTCATGACCGCCTTTCGTCCTTGGGCCAGCTTGCCCTGCTAAAGATTTTTAGAAAGATTTTATTCTTGTTAAGCCAAAGAAGTATAACTTCTTGCGTGCGTACATAAGTACACACACACACTGTTTTAAATCTTATTGCTTCTTCGCGAATTTTATGCTATTTCACTTGAAGATCCCGCTACTTTTTGCTACTTTTAACCATATATAAAAGTATTTGAACAAGTTTGAGAAAAATCGCAAAGAAAAAAATTGTGACTTTAGTACCCAAAGAAAACATGGAGTTACAGCATATTTCACCACTCCAAAAACACACGAAACTATGTAATTTCTTCCCCCCTACCACCACCGCCACGAATCGGAGCCTATCTAAGAGGGACTCCCCTCTCCAGCCAATCCTGTCCATTGCAAGTTGTAGAAAAAAGAAATAGGGACTCTTTCTAATTCCGATAGAAGCATGAAAATGAAACATGTAATATTCTTAAAAAATAGGCTTAGAGAGAATTTTTACATAAATAATAAACTGGAAAAGTAATTGTGAAAAGACAAGTTCTTATAGAACTAAGAGTAAATTGTATATACAATTATCATCAATGGTACTGCATTGAATTAAAGAATAAAAATCTATTTTTGTAATTAACTTACGTTGCAGCACTGGACTTATAAAAAAAATTGCATTCAATGACAAAAGTAAGTACTTATCATCTAGAGATTATGTGACATAAAAATCTGATTAAATCTCTTTTGAAAGGTTTTGATCTAGATTCAGTGGCGTAACGTACACCCCCGCATTGCGGGGCCCAGAGATTCTAGAGGGGCCAATAGCCTAACTGACGCCACGTACGTATTAGGGCTTGGGGTCTGTTTACTCACTCCGTCGAAAGCTCAACTCATAACTCAATCACAACACAGTTTCTGGTGGACTGGTATAGTTTATTTCTCGTAACTTCTTTTTACATTCACATGGAAATTGCTGGACATGCGCAGTTCAGGCAGCGCTGTTGCGCTTGCGCAAACAGGGTCCAAAAGCTGACTTTGCAAGGGGCCCTAATATTCTCCGTTACGCCACTGCCTAGATTCTTCTCTTTCCGATCAACTACTTGTCTTACTATCCCTTTACTTAAATTAATACAAGGATAGAATTAAATATTGTTAAATTACAGCTGCCAATTTAAGCAGAATTTGAGTGGATTAATTTACTCTTTGAAAGTGATCATGGGATCATTGCAAATTACTGAAAACATTAAAAGATTCCACCTATTCTTTTAAGAAGAAGAATTTACCCTAAATGTATGACCTTCAAAATTGACATGAGTTTAAAAAGCATTTATTTGCCTATTGAAGTATTTGATGGATATCTTTTTGAATAAACTGACAAGCAAAAGTAAAATAATTTTTACAAAATCTACTAAAGAATTCTATCAAAGATGTCATAATTTTCTCAAGATTTCATGTAACTTTTAAGCCGAATCGCTACAAATTACGGAAAAAAGATACAGAATTTTTCCCCTGGTATTTTTTAAAATTCAAATCGTCTTTTTTTTTTTAAATTTTTTTTTATCTGCCTTTCGAATTAGCAGAGCAATCTAAATTATATGTTCTGGAGAATCATTGGAGACAAATTTTAGGATGTTTTTCTATCTGAATCTGAACTTTTAAATGATGGAGAATTATTTTGGTGCTACATTTTTAATATAAAAGACGCAGTTGGAAATCCATTTTTAAGAGATTTAGTTATATTTGCTTTAAAGCTTTACAGCCTACCCATAAGTTATGCTATTGTAGAAATGGCATTTTCCAGAGTCACGTCAAAAAAGACAAAATTAAGGAATCGAATGTGCCTTGAACTGTTTGAATCAATCCTCAGAATCAAAATGACTTTGGGAGTATGAAGGACTTGCTGCGTTGATTTTGTTCCATCGCCACAAATACTTCAATATAATTCAGAAATATATAAAAAAGAACAACAGATTACAATACTTAGCAGGAAGAATTAGAAAGTATTTTAAATGAATTAAATAATTAAAGCCTTTTAATGTATTTTTTAAAATTTTACAAAATTAAAAAATTTTGTTTATGAATTGCAAGTGAAAATCGATTCGCTACTCTTCGTGCTACTTTGCTGCGTAAGTTTCTGGCAACTCGGATGATGACCGGCTTTGGCGAGATTCACTAGAACTGAGGAAGAGATTTCATCAAAAGATTTGGTGATACGCCCCAAAAAGTTTGCCTCCATTTCTACTTATGTCTTGTGGTTATTTGTAGATATCATGTATATACGGTCTTTAATAATAATTGTAACCCAAGTTACATCAGAAGCTGCATTTTTGGGGAAAAATTAGGCCCGGGATAAATGTATATGCTCCCCCCAAAAAGAAATGTAAAAGGAAAGGTAGGATATTATTTGTTCAGGTAATATTTTTTCCCAAAAATTAAGAGTGTTTTTTAACATGTAATTGTAAAAAAGTTTTGGGCCCCTCATTATATTAAACTGTAGCAGATATACTTTGACATCGTAATAATCTCTCCCTTTCGTATTGATCCACATTAAATATCACGTTTAGAGATTTTTTCGGAAAAGAGCAGTGAATAACAAATCAACTTTTCAGTTTTTTTAAAAGGGGAATAAATTTTTAGTATTTACTAATGTATTTAATCTTTTTTTTTTCCCTTTTTTTTTGGGGGATCATACCCCGTGTTGCTTTTTATACCCCCTTCCCAACCTTTCAATCAATAATAGTACTTGCTATTTTGGTTTTGATTTTATCAAATGTTTTTTTTCTTTTTTACATTTTTTTAAAACCCCGTTTTTGACGTTTCGCCCCGTAAAAATTTTACCGACCGAACTGCAACTGAAATGATTCAATACAATAAAACAATACTTTCGGGGTTAAAAACCCAGAGTTAAAAGGTTTGGAGTTTACATCGTTCTAAAACAGTGCGGTCGATTGAAAGGTTGAAGAGGTGGTGTATTTTTTTCCCACAAGTCTAAAAAAGGTTGTATCCTTTTATTTATTATTATTTTTTTAAAGGCCCCCTTTTTCAGAGCAAGAGGGTTCTTTTCCATTTCCCTTTTTGGTTTGTTTTTTTAGTAATTTTCCACTTTAAGATTCAAGCTAGCCATTCCATTTTTTTCATCACCGATGTTGAGGAACAACCTATAAACACTAATTTTTCCCAATAATGGAACCCAGAAATTTCAAAATTTTTTTCAGATTTTTCTGAAAGGATGCAGAAATCATTTTACGAGCTGGGCAAAAATTATATCTGAAATCAATATATTAGTAGAAAGCAGTAAAGGATCCTCTCAGATTCCAAAATCCAACCCACAGCTTTTTTACATGGAAATAAAGAATAAAATTGCCCCAATATGAGAACAAAAAAAGATGTCTTTTACCCGTAATGGAAAAATAAGTTTTTCTACGCCAGCCCCAGTATGTGCAGCACAAATACTATCTTTTAAAAAAATTTTAAACGTGTGGGTTAAAAAACCCAATTATTTTTTGGGAGGAATCACATCTAGTTTCCCCGATTTATGAGATTCCACTTGATATATCTCGGGATCAGATTGCAAAAGAATTACAAGAAACCAATAATTTGGGAAATAATAGAAATGAGAAGATTTATTAAAAAGGACTCGGCAAAAATTTCACCAATATTAATCACAATACCTGGGACAATTTTCCCAAAAACTAAAAAACTGTGGTTCATTAATCACAGAACCCAAAAAATTTAAAGATAAACCCAGAAAAGTACAACCTGTTTGGTTTCCTGCATTTTTACCAGATTTTCCAAAAACAGCAATATGTATCAACTGTGGGGGGTTTCGCATCCGGGACAATGTTCTAATAACTCGAGATGCATAAATTGCAAAGGTGATCACCCAGCGAACTCAGTAAACTGCTCTGAATATAAAAAAGAAAAAAAGATTTTGGGAAAATTGAAAGGAACAACATCTTACATTGGGAGAAGCGCAAAGAAGATTTCGGACAAAAAAAAGACATCCTTTTCGCAAATCCAGAATAATACAGTTATTTCAAATATGCAAGACCATCTAGAAAAAACTAAAAAACATGCTGACATTTTTCCCAAACAATTTTAGAAAAAGAAACCTCATTAATTATGCAAGTTTTAAAAAACAATGGAATCTGTTCTTTCCCCCCTTTAGAAAAGATTTTTGAAATGGGAAAAATCAAGCCACCCCCCATTACAAAAAAAAAAAAAAGTTTAGGTAACAAAATCCTCAACCATAAAACAGGGCATCTAGTAAAAAGTGATGCACCCAAAAAACATAGACATAGGATAAATATGGAATTATGAGGGGTTTTGAAATATTTCCCCTTTTTTTTTTTTCAAATTTTTTGATTTGGGGCAAATTTTTGGGGTTCCCTAAATTATTTATTTTTTTTTTCCCTCGGAGTGAAGTTTTTTTAGTTAAATTTTTTTTTTTTTAATATTTATGAATATAATTCAAGGGAATTTTGTAAAACCTCAAAAATAAATCCATATGGTTAAATCCCCTTCCCTTTTCTGAAGCAGATATCGGGTTTTTTTCAAGAAACCTTTTATCAATTCACGATAATATATTTTTCCCCAAAACAAAAAAATTTTTTTAAAAAAAGACAGAGAAGACAGATCGGGTGGTGGTTTAGTAATACCGTTCCTTCAAATATTTCTGCCCCAAACAGATTCCTATACATTTTCCCAACAAATCAAAGATTTAGAAGTCCTCGAAATTAAAATAGATGTTGGGAAATATTTCTTTTTATATTGAAAAAATATTTACGCCCACGGGGATTTAATTTTTATATTGATTAAATCTTTTCTTGAATTTAAACGGCTCCAATTTTTTTTTTGGTGATTTTTAACCTTCATCCCCCGATGTGGGGATCGAATCACATCTCAAGGTATAGAAAATGAATTTGTTGAATGGATTACTACCCTAATTTGGTTTTTTCTTAATACGACTGTTCCCACAAAATGGTGGGTTCAGCAGGTACAGCATCTTTAATAGATCTCACAGTTTTTTTTCCCAAGATGTTTTGGATATGCAAAGTTATGTTTTTAGATAGCTCTTTGAAAGTGATCATAGTCCAAATTACAGAGTTTTCTCTTCAATTCAAATAATAATTTTTTAAAAAGTAAACTGGCAAGCTATTTGAACGAAACGCATTTTTTTTTTAAATAATCCAGAAGTTTATTCTGGAGAATTTTTCAGATAAGATATCACAAGTTATTACTAATAAAAATTGGGGAAATTAAAGTTTCGAATAGATCCTTCCCACCATGGTGGAATAGATCTGTTATAAATTCTATAAACTTAAAAAAAAATTTAGAAGAGAGCCATTAGGGGAGATTTCACCTGAATTATGGGTCCCAAAATAAAAATATGCGAAAACAAACTTAGATTCCACATTAAAAATGCCAAAGAAATTTCTGGGGCAAAATATGCAACAATATTTCTTTAAACCCAAGATGTTTTTAAAATTCTGAAAAATTTTCCCAGTTACTGACAACGATCAAAAACCTTTAAAATTCTTCAACTTAATAATAGGTTTATCACTATCCTCAATTTCAAGAAATATGCTTTTCAGATCATTTTTTCATCTAAAAAAGCCTTTTCAGGGAAACCCCCCCTTTTGGATTTTCAACGATAAAAAAAAAACCTTCTTAATAAAAACCAAATTTTTATATTTTTTAATTGATAAGCAATAAAAATTCAAAAAAACAACTCCTGAGCTGATCAAAATTACGGCAACTTTCTTTTAAAAAAAACTTGGGTCAATATCAACGTAATGTAATTTTGGGGTATTTTCAAAAAAATTATTTTATAAAAGCAATTTGTTCCAGACTCCTGGGAAACATGCAATCATTCTCCCGATTCCAAAAACCCTGCAAAAAATAAAAATAAGATGTCTTCCTACAGACCCAATAGCTCTTTACTTCTGTATTTTCAAAACCCTTTGGGGAGAATTCTAACTAATCGGATTTTATTTTTTAACTAAAGAAAGAAAACTTCATCCCCAACATTATGGTTTTTGTTCCTTTTAAAGATAAAAAGAAGTGCTTTCTTATCTTGTACATAAGGCAATAATGAATGCAGAAACAATTTTTTTTAGGAAAAAGTTTAGACATTTAAAAGTAAAAACGATTCTATTTACGTGGATGGTCTTTTTTTTATAAATGTTTAAATTTTTAGCAGGAAACAAAAGCAAATTGGAAAAATAAATTTCTCACATCTGAACGTTTCCAATTTAAAAAGGAGGGGGTTTTTTTTTCTTCCCCAAAAAAATTTTTTCCGCAGGGTCCAGCTCAAGGTAGTTCCTATCCCTTATTTTATATACTATTTATATTTAACGAAATTTGATACCTTAGAGTTTGGGAAATTTAAAAGTCTGGTCTACGCCAGACATATTTATATTTTGCGCTCATAAAGCCTTGATGTTATTTATGGGTCACAGAATACACTGGAAAGAATTTCCCCGGGGGTAAATATTGAAACCGGGTTTTGCCCCCCGAGAAATGTACAAAGCTAAAATTTTCAAAAAAAGAGAAATTATACTCTTCCTAATATTCTGTTAGCTGGGTTTCCCCCACAATGGCAAACTTTTTATTAAATACTTAGGGGTTTTTTTTCTAAACGCTGCAAAATTTTTTTATTAAAAAATCAACTAAGTAGTAAAGCCTTTAAAAGGGACAATGCACTGAAGGGTATGGCATATAAACAATTTTGGGCCGAGGGTCAAAGAGATCTTTAATTTGCTTTTTAAAAAGCATATGCAGTGTTTTAACATTTGTCACATTATAAATAAATGGTCTGAAAATCAATTAAAACCTTTTTAAAGTTATTCAAACCAAAGCCCCCCCCGAATTGCCCCCTTTGGTTTTTCAATGGACCCCAAATATTGTGCTCCCAAAGTTAGGGTGGTCAAGAAGTTTTGCCCCCAAAAAAAATTAAAATTTGGGAAAAAGTTTTTTTTTACCTTTAAATTTCCTTTGAGATTTTTCTTTTAAAAACAATAAAATTAACAATAATCTTTTTTTGGAAAAAGTTTTCCCTTTGTTTAAGTTTACGATGATCTTATTTCCCCCAAATTTAAATTTTTAACCCCTTTCCTTTTCAAAATTTTTCTGTTTTTTTCAAGTTTCCCCCAAAACTTTTATTTTTGAAAAATCCCATAAAATTTTAAAAAAATTTTGCCCAGTTAAAAAACACCAAAAACTTCAATACATTTTAAACAAAAAATTTCCCCCTTTTGCCCGGGAATTTAAAAATTAAATTGTTTTTGAGAAGCGATTTTTCAACCCGAAGATCGGTGGATTTTAATGTTTTTCTTTCTTGTCGGGAAAACTTTTTTTTTTTTATTCAAAATTTTGAAATTAAAAATAAATAAAAATAACTTGCTAAAAATTTTGAAAAAATTAAAGCTAAATTTTCCGGACCACATTAAAATTTTTTAAATGACAAGGGGAAATTTGAAGAGGAAGAAAATTTTTAAAGCACCCCGAAACTTCATAAAAAAATTATCAAAAAAGGTTCAAAAAATTTTTTTAAAAATTTTCCCAAGCAAAAATTTTTAAAAATTGGGGGAAAAATTTGGGCCAATATTTCCCAAATGGACAGAAATGAAGAAAAAATTTTGGCTAATTTTCTTTTCCCTAAAAATTTTTTCCCCCCCTTCCACTAAATTTCACGTTTTTGAAGTTTGAAAGCAATTTTAAATAAAAAACTTTAAATTTCTTGAAAATCTTTTTTTAAAGGAAAAAATATTTTAAAATTTTTAAAAAAATAATCAAAAAACCCTTTTTTTTTTAAAAAAAATATTTTTTTTCCTTTTTGGGTTTTTATACCCTTTTTCTTTTTTTATTTTTTTTTCCCCCTTTAACCTTTTCAATCAATCAATCAAACTCCGTTCTTACAATCATCTGAAAATATTGTTTTATTATGAGATCGACTAAGGATTCGTCAGAAAAAATGGATATTTATTCGAAATTTCTCAACTGACGGATAGAAAGCTACTAAAAAAGTGTTCGTTAAACAAAATTGGGAACTGAATAACCTGACACTTTATTTTATACTTACTCGGAGATTCTTTCAGGTATTAAAATTTCTCGGTAAAAAACATTGATGACAATATTTGCATTTTTGTTTTGCCCTGTATGATATCACTATATACGTAGTTCTTGTCTGCAAATTTAAAATATGATTTGCTTTCAATTTTCTGTTTGAAGTGTAACAAAAACATATACTTTATTGAAAAGATTCTGTTCTATTGAAAAGGGGAACAAATAATTGAATGTAATATTGCTTATCTTTAGAATGAATATAATTGGCAGATGATTTTTCCTGCTGGAATGAGACTATTTGGTGTGCTGAACATGCCTTTCCTATCGAAGTCTACTCATAGACAGTGTAAGATGGAGTTGTCACATGTGCATCAGAAGCTGTAAATAAACTTAAATTTAGACCACCGAAATCGATTGTAATTCCAAATGAAACTTACATTGAACTTCTCACATTTTAGTGTGGTGTATGCTTGACCATGGTCTAATTCAGTAATTGATAATAATGGAATTTTTTTGTGTTAGAATTTTGGAATTCCTTTGGTATAAAAAAATATGTTGATTTTTAGATTATTTCATCAAGTTCTGGCTACATTTACTCCACAGAAAGTAATAGCAGTCTTTCCAGCCAAATTACTCAATTAAATAAAAGTGCTGAATCCCTTATATAGAATTTCTAAAACATGATCTTTGAATCCTTGATCTTTCTTTTACTCGTTGATTATCAATTTTTAAAATGTTGCTGAAAATCTAATGATATATCTGTACAAGATTTCTTAGAATGTATCATTTTTCTGTATGCTTTTATTATTAATTTATTGTTACTTACTATCATTATTATGGATTCAAGTTATATTTCTTTCTGTGAAATACTTTTCTTTTTAATTTATGGTAATTTTTCATATATCCAGTACTACAGTATAAGTTAATTTGATCATGATGTAATATACTGAGGATTTATTTTACTAGACATCATTATGGTATGTGCAATCAAAAATACTTTGTTGTACATGCAGGAAAACAGTTTTTGACTATTAGCTACATATTGCTGCTTCTGGCAACATCTTTTCATTTGATGAATTGATTGATTTTTTTTTTCCTTCATACATTCAATTAAATATTTTTTTTTTTCTTATGCTTATATTTGATTTTTATTTAATTTGTTGTGTGAATCACATTTAAAAATTTAACTTTTAATGCTTCATTTTAATACACTTTTGATTGTAATGATAATTATTTAGAAAGTGTTAGGAATAAAATTTTTTGTCTTTTTTTTATATATATAAATATTTTTCATCTTACAAATCTGGGAAATTAATCTTTATTTCTACTTCCATGCTTTGTAAATGATTAGGGAGAAATTCTGTCTTTTATTTTTATCTCCCACTTGTAGAATATCGGGTGGGAATTTTTTCCTTTCCTAGCATTTGGAAGTAAAGTAAGTTTTTGCAATCTATTGTTTTCCTTGTTGACCAGTAAATTACAAGGAGCTCTTGTGGTGACTTTTAAAACGAGTTTTTATTATAAAGAAGCCCTGAACATTTCAATCTGAGGTTCCTAAACTTTTTGGCTCGTAAACCCTTTGCCATGTTCTTCAGTTTTGGGTCAGCCCCTGCTTACCTAACAGCTGTGTTATAAAGCTGCTATTCTAAAAGATTTACATTTCTAACTGTAGTGAAGTATAGTGTTTAAAATGTAAGAAATATTCATTGAATTAAAATTTAATTAATACATAAAATATATAACTGATCAACAAACAAATGTTTTAATGAAAAGGATGAATTTAGAGCTTCAATAACCAAGTTTCAACATTTGGCATCAATCTTGTCAGGTTTAACCCTAAATCTCCTGGGTTTTAGTGGTATCCAGTCTTTTTATTTTTATTTTGGAGGTTGGCAACCACACTGAAACTCCTCATTAGGGAAAGAAATTAAAACTTTTTCTTAATACTCCATAATTCAAAATAAATAACAGGTTTGTGTTTTTAAAGCCAAAATGGGGCTGATATCCTTTTCTAAACTTTGATTTCCTTTAGTGCTTATTCCAATCAGTTCTTGTAATATGGCATTTGTGTGGTTTTTTTTCAATGTGACCAAATTAATCTGTTGCTTCTGTGGTAAAAAGCATTATGAAAGCATTCTCAAACCTTGTTTCAAAATTTTAATAAAGGGCATTTAAATTCCTGGCCAATTGAGAAACTTGGGAAAATTCATTCGTCTAATATTATACTCCTTTTGCTTAATTCTGGCAAGAAAACTGAGATGATGGTCCTTGTTTTAGTAAAATTTATGCTATCACCTTTGCTAACCAACCTCATTAAATTTAGTGGATAAATCTGTTAAATAAGTAAAATTTGGTTTCCATTTGATTAAATTTTCTTAAGTTAAAGTCACATCTAGTTTAATCAGAACCACTTCTGTAGACTCCCATTTAAACCTCATAGACCCCCAAATTATTTTTTCTTTGATGCAGACCCCTTGCAGGTTGTCATAGACCCCTGGGGGTCGATATAGACCACTTTGGAAATCGCTGATTTAAATCCTTGTAGGTAGTTTTATTGTGATAGAATTTTAAAAAGTATTGTTTATACTTAGAGACATTTATTGCCGATTCCAAAATCCTTATTAACTAAAAAAAAGTCAAAGGACTTTAAAAAAATATAGTTTACATTTTATGAGAAAATGAAACTGTTACTCATAAGTGAGGTAAATTTTAAACTTATGAGTATTAACTCACAAAAACATTTTTTTTCTAACTTTTTTTTTTTTTACGTAAAATACATTTTCTCAGAAAATTTTCAGATGGAGAAAAGGATTGTTAAAAAAGTTTTGAAAATAATTAATCGAAAGTTTTTGTGTTGTGTTTGAATTTTTTGAACAAAATTAATTCATTGTTAAGTTTTGTTTTCAATTTAGCAATCAAAACATTATTACAAAATTTTAAGTCACTTCTATGTGTATAACAATTTTTTTAGTAAAATCAAATTCCTCTAATGATTTAGATAAAATATCTTATTTTTTGTAAAAATGTAAATATTTTTTATTTTAAAGCCATTGCAAATGCTTCTAATGTTTTTTTACAGATAAGAAACACATCAATATTGAAAATCTGTTGATTAACTCTTTGTACAAAGTAGGTTCTGTTTATGTATTCTTTTTATATTAATATTTTTTGTACAATGTAAGCTTTTTCTCCCCATAAATTTCTCTGTATTAATGTGTAAAGGATGACTTAATAACATCTTCTTTTGTCAAGGTCAATGGCATAACTACGTAAGGGTTAGTGGGGAAGATTAAAATCCCACCCATAGAGCAATAGATTTTTAATTTTTAGCAAAGAGGTTAGATTTCATTAGGGTGTATCGATGTTTTATATGGAGAAAAAAATTTATTCTTTGAAACTAACCAATGCAGAAATATGTTCTATGTATGGAGATCAGGAGAAGAAAAATTACAAACTTTAATATTGCCACAAAGGAATTAAATTTTGTAAATAATGATAAAAGACTTAATTTTTGTTAGAGGATTTTAGATCCAAAATAAAACTATTTTTCTACAATATAAATGACCAAAGGCAATTAGTCAAATAGTGAAAAGTGCAATATTTCATAACCCCAGCTCTGTCTCCCTGCACCATCAGAAAATAAGATCCAAGCATTTTTTAATCTCCTGTTTAATTGTGCACTGTAATTTTTACAGAAGGTATTTTTTTTAAATTTAATTAAAAAAAGCTGTTAAATGTACTTATTTTTATATTTTTTTATTTTTTGTAATTAGTAGGTGTCCTCTCATTGGAATAAATGTTAAAATATATTACAATGGCTGTTTTCCTTTAACAAAAATTACTTTTGACTTTTCTTTTAAAAATAGCTCAAATATCTAAACTTCATTCTCTTTGTGGCAGTACTTAGCATAAAAATTAATTTGTTATTTTATTATTCCCTTCATCTATATACCAAAAACCATCTCTTCTGCCAAGGCAGGTTTTTAAATTCAGAAAGAAAAATTTTGTTTTACCCTAATATCTCAGTGTTTTTGTCTTATGTTTTTAAAAATATATAACCCCTCTCATGAAAGTAGTCTATGCACAATACCAGTTGAGGAAGCAAATGTTTAATATTTTGATAATTTTTTACTGTTGAATAAATAAAATTATATTTTAGAAAATATGAAATTGCTCATTGTATAAAACTTTTTTTTTATGTTTTACCATTGCAGACCTAGTACATTCTCCGGAAGCTGGTATCTCATTTTAGTGCGGCACCATATAAGCAGATACTAATTGCCACTAGTAATTTTTTTCTCCCCAGAGGGAGGCACCTGAGCTTTGACAATGCGAACCTGTACTAGGATTTAATTTTGCTGAGAGCTAATGAAATCCAAAGCGTAAATTAGTATTTTATTTTTTCTATTAGGAAAACAAAGAACCTGAAATTGTTTCTATTATGAGATCATCTACAGAGTTTGGAGGATGAGATCACAAGACAATTTAAGAATATTAAGCCTAAATTCTATATGCTCCCATTACTGATACAGCACCCGGGGAGTTACACTTGAACTTATTGACTTGTAGGTAGATCAATGTGCGAAGAAAATGTTTCATGCTAAGACATTGACTGTTACAAATCTTTTTCAGCTGAAAAATTTCTATTTATGAAGAAATTTGTGGGGAAATTGTTTATATTTTAGTTGACATGCATGAAGATCAACAAGTGCAAATATAGATGCAAGTTGTTTGACTTGAACTTGCAGGTTGTAATGAGAATTTAAACAAAAAATCTCTCTCCTAATTTCAAAAATAAAAATTGTAAAAAAAAAGAATGATAGGGTACATTTTTCTCATTAAACTGATATTGTGAAATTAAATGTGCTTGAGCTATAGATGATATGAAATTATTACAACAAATAAATTGAAAAAACTTGCCACTATTTATTTAACTTATATTCATTATTTAAAAATGAATGCACTCATTTTAAAAAGGTGTGACTCTCTGGTATCCTCCACTCTCACAATGTGGCCTAGTAACCAAAGCAAGTTCCTACCTTTGTATTAAGGTATTCATAACATTTTACAAATTGTTCAGAAAATTTAGGGACATTTTATTATTTTCTGTTTTTTAAGTTATTGCTACCCTAAAAATTACTGATTTCTTAACTCATGTAACTGGGTTAAGTAAATTGGATGGAGGAACAATGTTGGTCTTGCGAATTTCTTTCTTTTATTTTTAACTGTTTTTTGAAAAAGTTTTATTAATTTTTTCTTTTTCTGTATAAAAATTAGAGGCTAATATAAATCAGTTTAATTTGTCTTTTATTTTTCTTCCAGAACTGTGAAATATTCAAGTTGAGTAATTTGAGTTTTAAAATAAGACTAAAGTGATTAAAAACTATGATAAATAAAACTGTAATTGGAAATAAAGAGTTTTGAAATCTTTCAAAACATATTGAATGGTATGGGGAAAAGAATATTACTACTATCAAACATGAAACATGTTATTCAAATTTAGTTAAGTTAGAAACATTTATAATTGTAACAACACTAAATTGATTTGGTTCATTAAAAACAGAAAATTCAGTTGCAATTTCAGATGACTTAGTACTTAATTGGCAATTCCAGGTGATGCAACAAATATTTCAACTGCTTAAATTAAATATCATCTTTATGAAAATTTTAATATATGTGTCAACTGTGAAATATTATAGTTGGGAATATTCCCTTATACTATAAACAGTTTTAATTAAAAGGATTTTTTTTTTTGAACCACAGCTCAACACTGTGTTCTTTGCACATATCAGAAAAATATTAAAATTTGAAAAATTCAACGTGTGATATTGTGCGATAAACAAAGATTTCATTGTAATAATAATACTGAAAGTTTTTTAACAGTACTTTTAAAAAATATGTAAAACAGATGTACAGGATGTTCTAGATAAAATATTCAATAAGTAAAATGATTAATTTTCCAGGAAGCTTAGAAAATAAATTATATTCATAATGGATGTAATTCCAAAAATATATGAATCTACATTCACACACATCTAGATACCTGAAAAGATTGAGAAAAAAAATACTTGTGCTATGTTGTTATATTATAGCAATATTCAATCCATGAGCAGTGAAATTTGGTGATAATAACAAAGAAGTCTTACCTAAGTGTGTGTTGGGGGTACTCTAATAACAAAGAAGCTTCACAAATAGAGACAAAATAAAACTTATATAAATAAATTGATTACTTTTTTAATATGAGAAGAATTTTTGCATGAATATATAAAATCTTATTGTATTCTTTCAAGAATTATGATGAAATTTAAACATTTTTCTTTCCTTTTTAATGTGTGAATTACTTTTTATATAAATAGTTGTAGGGAATGAAAAAGCAATTCTATTTTTGTAAGCCAATAATATGATGGATCAAGTAAAAGTTTCCATATAGAACGAGGGATTATTCTTTTCAAGAACAAGGTATTTTAGGATACATTAAAAAAAGACGAGAAGAGAATTAATAGTTATAGTAGTGCATTATTATCAATTGACTCTGTTTGATCAGTATTCATTTCTTAAAAATACCCATGTCTGAAATTATATTTGAATTATTTTTACTCCTATTCTATCATTCTTTACTGTAGAGTTTTATCATAATTCACTACTTCTATGTATATTGTTACAGAATTTTGAGGGAAGACTATCAAAAGAGGTATGTTTCATTCAGAAAGAGTGACATGACCAGAAGAGCTCACGTTCAAGCACATCTAAAACCATGAGTTTTTTCCTAATTCTTCAAAAGGATTGATTTAAGCTGCCTGCTGTTAAATTTGGAGGGGCTTGTATCCAATGCATATTACTGCTAGTGTGTCATTAATATTTGATGAAGTGAATCTTGACATTACATCCTTCGTTCATGTATCAATACATAAATTCCAACAGATGATTCCACTGAATTCAGATAATTATCAGTTTGCAAGTAACTGTTCTTTATAAATTTTTAGCATGTTTGAATAATGTGTTAATAATCCTTCTACAAAAAATGTTTTATTTATGACTAAAATCCTATTTTCTCCTTTTTCACACATGTTAGATCAAAATTTAGGGCCTAGCTTCCTTCAAAAAATAAAATTCAATAATTTATAGCTTTCAACATTTTGTATACTGGGGATAATTGCTCTTAAACTTAGCCAAATGTTTGCATATTGAGTGTGATTCCTGTAAAGTAGAATGTTGCTTATTAAATGAAATTAACCTTTGGTGTACAAATGGGGACTCATATGTATCATTTGAAAATAGCTAAAATTGTGAGATCCATCACCAGTTATTACAGTGATTATCAAGCACAAAGTATATACTAATTCAACTATGCTGTAAAGTTGAATTTGGAAAAAATGTTAGTAAGATTTTCAGTTTTCTTTACTGAAACTACCAGATAAGACTATGATCAAATAATATCCTTTATTCTCTGGATTTATAGCTTACACATGTGCATCACACTTTTAAGCTTGGCAAGGGCTATTTCCAATGATTCCTGCAATTTTGAGTCACAGTCAAGTAACAAGGATGACACCCGAGTTCTCATATTTTTGGCTTCCATGCCCTCTTCATTTCTTGAAGAAAGTTTATTCAGTTATGAAATGTCTATATGTTTATTTCTTTATAGTTACAGAGTTTACTGATTTGTTTAATTCTTACATAGTTTACTTCTTTAGGAAATTTTTTAAATGAATATTTTTCTAAATTTGTAGCCTTATAAAAAAAAATTTAAAAATCTGTATCTCAAAAAAACTTTTGATATTTAAAAAATCCTCTCCCATGGTATTCTTATATATTGTTGAAAATTATGTTGTTTATCAGCAATAGCTTTCTTGTTACTCTTGACAATAATTCAAATCAGTTAAATATAGGCCTTACAATGCTTTTTTTTTATCATCAATCCTAATATATATTATAAACGCGAAAGTTTGTGAGGATGTTTGGCCGTCTTTCATGCAAAAACAACTGGATGGATTTTTAATGAAACTTTACAATAATATAGCTTATAAATCAGAATAACACATAGGCTATAATTTATAAAGATATTGTGTGAAGTTTTCAAAATATAATGACAATTGTCAAGAAAGTAGGAAAAAATTCTGCCATTTGCAAAAAAGCCCGTGACAGCATTCATATATCTTTTTTATCCCTTTTGTTTTGTCTACGCCATGCCTCAGTGCGCTCTCCCTTTTAATTTATTCTGTTCATCAGTGTAATCACTATTTATTTTATTTCATAATAAAACTAGATTTCAAAGGGAGAGGTGGTGGCAAGATTTTAACATAAAATAAATACAACAAAAAGTAATTTTGATGTATTACACTTCCTGATATATAAATTATTTACACTATTTTAAGCGTTCATTATACACAATTTGTAACAATGACAGTGAAAGGAAAAACTATGAAATTAAAATAAAATATCAAAATGTTTTTATCAGTTAGTTTTTTTTTCTTTTTGAATGTTTTTTTTCGGTACATGTAAATATATATCTATCAGTCTACATATAAAAGTCTAAATATATATATATCTACAGTCAAATTTGATTATATCTGATTTTATCGACATTTTCGACGACGGGCCTGCCTGTGCGAGGTGCATCTGAAACATCAAAAATACTTGAATGGAATTGACGAAACCAAAATCGCATGTAATTAATTGTTACAGTATCGGTACCATAAACACCATTCACAATTTTAGTCACCTGGCTTGCATTTTTGCCTTTATCAAAGAAAAACTGTAAAATGTACCGAATTTTCTCTTAGTTTCCATTTTTAACACCCTGTAACTCACAACTGAATGGACCAAGCAAAAAACAGCAAAAGAATTTTTTTAGTGTGAAATGTCACTTTGACAACGAGCATAAATTTGAAATTTTTTGATCAATACTTCACAAGATATCGACACTATAGCCATCAACCGAAAAAAATAATGGATTTCTTTTTCCCCAACCTAATATTTTTAGTAACTAATATTTAATAAATATTTTAGGTTTTGATTGATTGAACAAAAATGCTATGTAGAAATCAACAAATTTCTTCAAATATCAGAGAAATTTTTTTTTTAGCTGATTCTTTTAAGCTGTGTTATCCAGCTGAATTTTTTTTCTTCATAAATTATAATATAAAATAAGGTTCTATCAACATGTTCAACAGTATAACGAAAAATTTGTTTTTTCTTTTACAGAAGGATATTAATGTATTCTGAACAAGAGTGCTATTCCCATTTTCTGCATTGAAAATTTTGAAGAGATTTTTTTAATCCCATGTGTAAAAAAAAAAATTGCATATTTAAAAATAGCAAAATGGCTTTGTTTCTAAATGATAACTCAAGAAAGCCTTTTTGTGTTTCTGATGAAGAAAAACCTCACATTTGCAAAATATGCAACAAATCTTTCTCTCAAAGGGATCATTTAAAAGCACATTTATCTATTCATACAAATGAAAAGCCTTATGTTTGTGAAATATGCAACAAGGATTTTTCTCGAAATGGTGATTTAAAAAGACATTTACGGATTCATACCAAGGAAAAGCCTTATGTTTGTGAAATATGCAACAAGGGTTTTTCTCGAAATTGTGATTTAAAAAGACATTTGCGGATTCATACCAAAGAGAAGCCTTATGTTTGTGAAATATGCAACAGCGTTTTTTCCCAAACTGGTATTTTAAAAGCACATTTACGTATTCATACAAAGGAAAAACCTTTTATTTGTGAAATATGCAACAAGTCTTTCTCTCGATTGTGTCATTTAAAAGTACATTTACGTAGTCATACAAATGAAAAGCCTTATGCTTGTGAAATATGTAAGAAGGGTTTTTCTCAAAATGGTGATTTAAAAAGACATTTACGGATCCATACCAAGGAAAAGCCTTATGTTTGTGAAATATGCAACAACGTTTTTTCCCAAACTGGTATTTTAAAAGCACATTTACGTATTCATACAAAGGAAAAACCTTATGTTTGTGAAATATGCAACAAGTCTTTCTCTCGATGGTATTATTTAAAAGTACATTTATCCGTTCATGCAAAGGAAAAGCCTTATGATTGTGAACCATGCAACAAGTCTTTCTCTAAAAAAGGTCACTTAAAAGAACATTCATGCATTCATACAAAGGAAAAACCTCATGTTTGTGAAATATGCAACTAGGGTTTTTCCCAAACTAGTAATTTAAAAGCACATTTACGTATTCATACAAAAGGAAAGCTTTTTGTTTGTGAGATGTGCAACAAGGGTTTTTCTCAAAATGGTAATTTAAAAAGGCATTTACAGGTACATACCATGGAAAAAAACTTTGTGAAATGTGCTACTAGGATTTTTTTTTTTTGAAGTTGCTCATTTAAAGCTCTTTTACATATTCATAAGAAGGAAAAGTCTCATCTTTGTGAAACGTGACATCTTACTTGACATTGAAGACATCTTACTTTTAATTTAAAACCAAAGGAAAATGTCAAGTGTGGAATAGTTATTAGAGTTTTGTACTTCTCTTTTGTATATATTATATATATTTTTCTTTTTCTCATATGAAAATATGTAATAGTTATTCCTGAATCACTTGAATATTTGTTAAAATAAATGCTTTAAATGTGTGATTTTATTGTGATTAATCTATATTTCTCAAAATTGTTTTGAAATATAAATTTTAAGTAAGAGTTTATAAATCTGAGATAATGCATGAAGCTTCTTGTTTTTAAAGGTTTTTTTTTTATTTGAGAAATTCATTAGTTCTCATATTAAGAGTGCAGAGCCGGCTCTAGCAGTTTTCCCACCCCAGACAGAAATGAAAAATGCCTCCCCTCTCTCTAAAGCAAAAAATAAAAACTAAAAAACATTAGTTATTCACATATACACACCTGTAAATTTTGAATAATACTTGCGAACAAAAAGGTAGTATAACAATTAAATATCTTATTTTAAGTCTTGGAAAAATACAAAATCATTCTAAATTACCTGTTATTATTTGAAAATGTTTAAATATTAGAGAAGAAATCGCCCATTTCAGAAGACCAATTTCTTCGAAAAAGGGTCTAATGATGGTGGGACCCCCAAGCTTTTAAATTCCAACTTATAGAAAAAAAAATTCCCCGAGAATAAAAAAAAAACATTTCGGGGGAAAACCTTTCTAGCTTTCAAAAACCCCAATTACCCCGAAAAGTTTTGACCCGGAAACATCGTATGGGGAAAGGAATTTCGTTGTGACCAAAACCCCCGGGGATAGAAAAAAAGTTACTAGTGAAAAGATTTGTAATCATATCACGGGTTTTTTAACATATACCCCTTTTCGAACCCTTTTTAATTTTTCAACAGAAAAGAAAACTGGCATTTAACATACAGCGTACAAAATAAGGAAATAACATACGTTAAATGTAGTACCAAATTCCTTACCCAATAATATTTCGGAAAATGTATAAAAAATTTTGTAACAAGTAAAAAAAATTTTTTCTCAAATTCGATCTGAATACCGCTTTTAAAATTTGCCGCCCCTGAAGAGTGTTACTTTCAGCCTAATATTTTCTTGTAGAGTGATGTGGGAATTAAAATATATTGCTTCCTGTTAGGGTTACTTTGAAATGTATTTTGATTGTTATATATCAAGGGAAAATCTGTTAAACATGAAACACAACAAAGTACTTTTACTACATTTTTAGATGTTTGCAAAAACAGAAATCAAAAATTGAATTTTGTATGGAAAATTTAAGACGTATCTTGTTTCATTGAGTCTTGCACAATTGTGTAGGATAAAAAAGAATGACATTTTGGGATAGTTTAATAGGCAAAATCATTTAATACTTATCATTAAGTATCAGTTGGATAGTTTTATTCTCTTGTAAACGGACTAAAAAAAATAAATTCTTAATGAACAATATTGTAGGAGAATAATTTTTATTGAATAAGAAACTGGGTGTGTTGCTTATCTTCCAAAAATATGACTTTTTAAAATTTGTTTAGGAGGTTGTTATTGTACTGTTTTGCAGAAAATTTCGTTTTTAAATTGTTTATTGCAGAAATCGATAATGAAACTCTTATCAAGACTGTTACATTTTCTAATGCTTTATTTTACCTCATGTATCAGGATGTAAATGACGCAATATTTTCAGTATAAAGCCGAAAAAGAGCTCTTTCGAGTCAGGAATCAAAAAGATTGTCAAACATGCATTAGTCAGTATTTTAAAATCTCTAAGTAATGGAATCAATTATTATTAATTTGTTAATGTATTTTTTTAGCTGCCGAATAAAACAACATGTAATTTCTAACTAAGGGTATTTTTTGTGTTGTTCCTCATTTTTTTTTTTAGAATTTTCAAAAGGTGTGTGCACAAAAATTTGCACTTTTTTTGGACCCCAATATTAAGAATTACCTCAAATTAGTGAATAAAATGTTCAGTCCTGATGAATTTGTTAAATCGGGGTCAGACTGTGTAAATCTTGAAAATAGTTTATTTATTCTACCAAATAAAGTAGTATTACTTCAATATTTTATTCTTCTCTCTGGTTCATTTTAATAAATTTTTGAGGTAACTTTTTAGAAAAGTGGATTTTTGAGTCAAATATATATATATAATGTTCTTCTGGTAGATCTATTACTTCTTGTTCAATCTTAAATACAGGAAATCGTGCCAATTCTGGTTCAAATTGAATAACTTGTAAATTAATTTATTTGAAGAAAGTAAATAAAAAGATAAATGAATACTGCAAAATGTGTGATGACTCAGATAATTTTTATTAAATCACAACTATAGCATTTTTTGTTGAAATAAAAATATTTTATATTACTGATGACAATAAAATACATTTGTTATAAGCGTAGAAGGCAATGCGGTTATTTTTCGATTCTTTAAAATTTTATAAAATAAATTTTTTCTTGATTAAAAGGGTTTACTGATGCTTCCTTTTTCTGGTCATAAAAAAGGGAAATAACAAAAAATTCTTTTTAAAGACTAAGAAAAATATTAAAGAAAACAAAATTTAAGAATCAAAATAATTAACCGATTGCCTTTTAAGCACATATAAAAAGGGTGTTTGTAAAGTTGCAATCCCTCACCAACCTTTCAACCATGACTATGAAAATTGGCATGTATAAGTATTTTTTTGTGGAGAAGATTTTTTTGCCCTTCTTTGTTCCATCTCCCCACCAGGTGGCGCTACACCAATCAATTTCTGCACCGTTCAATCAAGTTGCCAAAAAAAATGTCAATTGGGTTAGCCTTTGCAGTTTCTATTGAATCCTCATAATGTAAGAAACGGCGTTGCTTGCAAATATTACAAATTTAACATAAAATAAATACAGCAGAAAATAATATTAATGTATTACACACCCATGTATAAATTATTTACACTATTTTAAGCGTTCATTGCAAAAAATGTGTTACTTTTGCTGAGCAGAGATCAACTTAGGCAAGTGTTTTCAAAAATGGACCCACAAGAGAGAGTTACGGGGCGTTATAAATAAAAAATCCTTTTTATCAGCTTAGGTCTACGGACTTAAAATTTAACAAATAAGGGTTTATTTGTTCAACAGATATGCAAAAAGCTTTTTTTTTTTTTGTTTTGCTTAATTTGTAATTAACGTAAAATTAACTCATTAAAAACCTAATCCTTCTATCTATATTGTTTAATTTTTTAATTCACCCGTGCGAAGAACGGGTATACCTGCTAGTCCTATATATGTATTTGATAAAGAATTTTGAAATGCGACACGTTGTTAAACATACTTTATATACAATTGAAACATAATACATTATTGATAAAATCTGATATTGGCTGTGTGACGTCTTCAATTGGGGTGAACCCCACCCTGTCAATTTATCTGAAAAAAAAAGTCACTTTATCTATTCATCCCCAAACAGATGTTGGATGACCAGTGCAGGTGGCCATGGGGTCATTGTTTGTTGTCTGGCCTCGGACAAGCGCAGACATCTGGTCTGGAATTTACCACAATGGCTGAGAGTGCCGGTGACAATAGGCATTCCTGTATGAAGAATCTTGAATAAGGCGAGACCTGTATGCACGTCGGTGCATAGAGTGGGAACTGTGAGGCCCAGGTGTGAATGGAATAGATGAGAATTATGGCGCCCTTGGATTCCAGACGGGACGGGGAATGTGTGTTTGTGTTTGCCGCGCAAATGGGAGACGAGAGTGGCCCAGGGACGAGGGCAGACAGCACTTTTCTTTGACCTGCCAATAGCAGGGGAAGACGAGGCAGACTAGCACTTATTTTGACCTGCCAATGAGGGAAAACGAGGGGCGTGTGGTGGACCCGCCCTGGTGTTTTAAAGGGGAGAGAAAAAACCTGAAGCGACTTGGACGGAGAGAGGAAGAAGCGGAGATAGAGCCCTGGAGTGAAACGGACGGAGCCCGGAATGGAAACAGATAGCCATGGAGTATAGAGGAGCCCGGAAAAGCAAGGGATTGTCGAGTGCCTTGCGGAATAGGATTGACCTCGAGTGAGGGCCTGTCCACCCGGCTTTGGCCTATTTAATGAATATTTTTGAAGCTATTAAATTCTATTTAAATTTTTTAAAATGAGGCTGTAACAAATTTTCTTGTGTACGAAATACCGACGACGTTACAGCTATATATATATATATATATATATTAAATTGGTGGCAGCGGTGTTGATCCGGCATTTAAGTGAATAGATGCCCGAATCCTTAGTTTTATTGGAGATAGAGAAAGAGGGCAGCCGTGTGCGAATGTGATGAGAGGAGATTTTAATGCCCGCCTGATTTTTGGGGCATGAGCTTCGAGAGGTTTTGTTCCTGCTAATAATGATGAAGTGTGCCCGCTTGATTTTTGGAATTACCTGCTATGAGATGTTTTCCTGGAGTCCCCAGCTGTAGAAAAAGCCAGTAGAAGTGTCTCCTGTTCCTGCCTGATGAATCAACGAGGATTTAGAGGACCTGTTTGCCCGTGTGTTTTTGAGGACGTTTTCAAGAGTTCTCAGTGTTAAGTCACGAGTTCCTGCAATATCTGTTTGTGATGGAGTGCGGTTTTAAGTGATTTGTGTAAAAGAGAGTTCCTGAGTGTTCCTATGTCCCTAGTTTACAAAAATTTTAAAGGTGAGTCTTTTCTTTGGAATTATTTTTCGGGACAGCAACTGAAGGTATTGTTTTTGTATGTAAAAATGTTGAGATAGGAATATAAAAGACTGAGTAAATTTAGTAAACAATAAGAGACTAGAAAAGATTTTTGAGTTTTTGTATGAAGTGTATAAATAATGTATTTTGATATTGGTATTTTTGTTTGAGTTGTGAAATTAAGTATACAGTAGTTATACTTGTTGTGTTGGTACAATATTGTGTAGGATATTGTTGTGGTTTTAGATTTGTGAAAGTTAGTATACAGTGGTTATATTTGTAGCACTGAGGTGCAGTGTGGAGAAGGTTATAGTGTTGGTTTTAGATTTGCGCACATTTGTAAAATATAGTTAAATCTAGGTCTAGTGTATTGTTAGTTTACCTTGAGTCTGTGTATAATTTTTGTAGTAACGATTAAGTTTAGATTTGGTTTTGTGTGTGTATTAGCGGAGTGCATCATGGCGTTTCTGTTAGAGAAAGAAAAGACGTATTGTTAAGTTGCGAAAGAATTAAGGGTAGAAGTTGATATTACTTTTACCTAAGATGGAAATTAATAAGAGAATTTGTCAAAGTAAATACTATGCCCCTGATAAAATAATTAGACAGCTAGGGAATTTGAGTTAGAAAGACTAGAGCTCAGTTCAGAAATAAGTTAAAGAAAATGAATTGAAGTCGGGGGAATAGGATTAGCCTTTCAATCTCGCAAAATGTTTGTGTGTGTCAGGGGAAAACGCGATACCGCAAGAAGTTAGTGAACCGGTTAATAAGTGTAGGCCTTTAATTAATTCGGTAGTTAATAAAAGCGTGGAGAACATAAATGATGTGGTGGTGATTTTGAAAAGGAGAATTGTTCCTCCCAGTGAGAAGGACGAACGTTTCCCCCCCTTCTGATAAGAGGGATAGGAACAGAAAGAATAGTAAATTTATGGTTGAAAAAGGAAAGAAATCAATGTGAATAGAATTGGTCGTGTAAAGGAACTGGGGCCGTTTCCAGGTGCAAAAAATGTCAATGCAATCGCTTTGTGTGCAAAGCGGGTAATAAATTCTAATGAAATAGGAGCTGATTCTTTAGAATTGATAGAAGATAAGAGAATAGTGAACCCTGAAATTTTGAGTTGTGAAAGGGAATGCGAAAAAAAAGAAGATACCAGTATGACGTTAACGGGTGGTGAGCAGCAGTTAACAGTGAATCGTGAAGGTTTTCGGAATCATATAATGGCTAAGATAGCAGGGCAGTTAAATGAAGGAAAAGAAAACACGTGTAAAGCTGATGTGTGGGGAGGTTTGAGGGGTGAGTTAACAATACGTTTGCCTCTCTCAAAACCAAAAGAGATTGATAGGAACAGTTTAGAGACGGATAATAGGTCTAGCTTTAGTTCAGAATTTAAGTTCGAGATAGATTTACCAGAGAAAAGAGATCGCAGTATCACATTTATGTCTCAATTTAATAAAAACTGTACCGTAAGAAGCCGAATTGTAAATTTGATTAGAAATAGCTCGAAGGGAATAGGGAAAAGATTCCGATATTCTCTCTATTCGGTAAAAACTGACTATGGATTTTAACTTTCAGGGTGTTTTAAGGGAAAGTCAACTGTATTTTAAATTACCACCTGATCGAAGTAGCTATGTAAGAATGATTAACACTAAAAAGAAAGAAGGGTTTCCTTCATATCTTGGGATGATTTCTTTAAGGCAGAAGGATAGTAGTTTGAATACGGGAAAGCCGTTTAAAATTAAAACTTGTTGTACATCCCAGATGCTAATTATTTCCTTCACGAGAGGGATACAGAGTATCTTTTAATTTAGATGTAAGCAGGATGGGGCAGTCAGTGCGTACTCTGCCCGTTGTTTTGGTTAGAAAAGTGAAGGCCGATACCACTTATCCACGTATTAAATGTGTTAAGTTTAGGAATTTGAACCAGGTGACGCGAGCCAGAGAATTTATCTTTTATTAAAATTGGAAGGTTTTGTAGAAAAGAATGGCGCGGTATCGTGGGTCACTGTACTGGATTTGTGGAAGTGGTATTTCGTCGTTCTCTCATGATGAGTTATCGAAGTATGCCGCATGCGTTATGCCATTTGGCATGTACTTTTATTAAGAAAGTGAGGTTTAAGTTTGTATGGACTTCTTCTTATGGATGTAATTTAACGACACAGGTTATGAATGGTTAAAAGCAGAATGATGTATCACGAATGGTCGATATAGACATTCTGATGCAGATTTGAAACGTGTAAGCAGCTTGTATTAAAGTGAAGTTTGGGATTGGATTGGGTCCGGAAGTCCAGATCGACCAAGGAAAATTAGAGCCGTCCGGAAAATTTGTTCCATGCACATAATATAGACTTAGTAAATTCATTGCATGAGTAATGAAGTGTTAATTATATATTCCCCAATTAAAATTGTCTAATTTTCCTCAATAACTAACGTAATAAGGAAGACAATACCATGAATTGTGAATAAATTGTCATAATGGTTGTGAGAATGCCTACCGAAAGCCAAAATTTAACTTAATTTAGAAGGTCTTGATTTAAAATTCTTAATTTAAAAAAAAAAATTGTTTAATGTTATTTGCAAAGCTTGGAATTTATAGGTGTTTATTTTGTTTATTTAATATCGTTGGAATAAGTAGATGGGAATAAGCAATTCTTTGGATTTGTGCTAGGTGTGAATTAATATCTGTAGGAGTATGAGTGTTTGTGTGTGGTGGCAAAGGTGGAAGGATATTATGTGTTATTGAAAATCTTTTGTGTCTCTTAGTAAGGTGAATACTCACAGATGTTTTAACACACTTGATTGAGCGATTTTAATGTATTGGAATTAGTGAAATATTATGATTTGATTTAACTTCTTTGGAAACCCTAGAAAATTTAAAGTGTGATGTAACACAGAAAAAGAAAAAAAAAGAATCAAGATTTGGGATTTAAGTTTTAGTTGTAAAGTGTAGATACTTTATAGAATTTTGGATTTATTTATTTATTTTACTTTTGATTGTATTTGTGCTTGGATTGCTGTCCTGGTCAGTCTCATAGATAAGACAACCTTTCGGTGTGAAATGTTAAGAACTGAACTAGCCTGAGGCCAGAGCAGTCCAGTGAAATGGACCTTTTTCAGGGGGAAGGAGCTGTGACGTCTTCAATTGGGGTGAACCCCACCCTGTCAATTTATCTGAAGTCACTTTATCTATTCATCCCCAAACAGATGTTGGATGACCAGTGCAGGTGGCCATGGGGTCATTGTTTGTTCTCTGGCCTCGGACAGCGCAGACATCACAGGTCTGGAATTTACAATGGCTGAGGGTGCCGGTGACAATAGGCATTCCTGTGTGAAAGTCTTGAATAGGCAGGAGCCTGTATGCACGTCGGTGCATAGAGAGTGTGTGAGGCCCAGGTGTGAAGATGAATAGATGAGAATTATGGCACCCTTGGATTCCAGACGGACGGGGAATGTGTTTGTGTTTGCCGCGCAAATGGGAGACGAAGTGGCCTTGGGACGAGGCAGACCTTTTCTTTTGACCTGCCAATATATAGGGAAGACGAGGGCAGACCTTTTCTTTTGACCTGCAATAGGGAAAACGAGGGGCGTGTGGTGGACCCGCCCCTGGTGTTTTAAAAGGGGAGAGAAAAAACCTGAAGCGACTTGGACGGAGAGAGGAAGAAGCTTGGAGATAGAGCCCTGGAGTGAAACGGACGGAGCCCGGAATGGAAACAGATAGCCATGGAGTATAGAGGAGCCCGGAAAGCAAGGGATTGTCAGTGCCTTGCGGAATAGGATTGACCTCAGTGAAAAAAGACTGTCCCGCCCGGCTTTGGCCTATTTAATGAATATTTTGAAGCTTCAATAAATTCTATTTAAATTTTTTAAAATGAAGCTGTAACAAATTTTTTTGTGTACGAACTACCGACGACGTTACAGCTGCTAAATACACTAGCGGCTCTAGTCCGGGGCGGAAAATTCTTCTTTTCCCGTCCAGACCGCAGACCTATGTATGTTTGGCGCAGTATAGCCAAAACTGGCTCTTGCGCCATAAAACACCAAACTCATCATCATCCGGAGCGGAAAATTTCAGGAATGGCATTTGGACCGAATTTGAAAAAACTTTATTTATTATGAAAAATTTGTTTTGTTTCCAGAAATATTGTGAATCTGCTTTTTCGTTTAATTTATCTTATTTCCTTATTTTATATTCTATGTTTAATGTCAGTTTATTTTTATGGTACAATTTGAAATGTGCGAGACGGAAGTGTCATTTGAGTTGAAATTTGATGTTTTCACTTCTTTCTTTTGAAACTTTCTTTCCATTCCAGAGTGGGGTCGAAATGGACATTCCTTCCACCTGTAGGATGTCCGGTGTCAACTAACCAAAAGGGGACAGGGGTAGTAAAAGATTTTAGAAAATAGAGAGCCCTAGAAGAGTTTTATTTTTGTCTTGAGTGTAATTATTTTAAGTGAAAATAAACGCTTGTGATTCCTACAATCAGGAGACTCATTTTCGAAAAAAATAGATTACTGAAATGGGCAATTATTTTCTTTTACGTTTTTGTCGTTTGAAATTATAACAGGTAATTATTTCTTTAGCCTAGTGGCTAAGTGGATAGTGCATCGCGCTTCCCCACCACAGGTTCGAGGTTCAAACCCCGGGCTTGGCAAGGTTGACTCAGCCTTTCATCCCTTCAGTGGGTCGATAAATGAGTACCAAGCTTGCTTGGGAACTTAACACTGGGGGTTTCGCGTCAGACTGACCACCCGACCGGAGCATCTGCTAATGCACCTCAGGGCCCAAGGTCGTGTATACTGAGCACAGTAGGCCTTGGCCCTCATGGGCTGTTGCGCCACTGAGTTGAGTTAATTATGTCCTTAATTTCGAGTTATTTTGCATTTTTTAGACTTAAAATAATATACAAATACAGTAGTACTTCTTGTAAGGTACACCTCCGAATAAGGCACAATTATATTGGTATCAGTCTCTTTGAATAGGGACCACATATATTTATCTTTAATTTAGGGATATTTTATTTATGATCCGCTGAAAAAGTTTCAAAGATAAGAAGGAAGGAAAAGAAAAAAAATTTTTTTTTCTTAGTAAAATCTTAAGATTTTAAAGATAGAGAGCCTTGAGCACCATACAGGTGACTGTACAGAAAATACTATAATGAAACTTCTTCCGTTAATGTATATAAATTAAATGTGTAATAAATAAATGTGTTGTATAACGATTTTAACTGATTCTTCAGTTAAAAGAAAACTAGGTTATTGTAATGTTATTGAAGTTATGGTTTAGAGCAGGGGTGGGCAGACTTTTCCAGGGTATGGGCTACTTTTAATTTTTTCAAGCTGTTGCGGTCCACCCAATGTCAGTGATGTACACTAATCCGGACCCTTCCCCATAGCCCTTGATTTTTTTTTTCGATTGATTATAATCCCATGTATGATACGTAAAAATCAAGTATTTGTTATTGATTTATCATTACTATTTAATGCTGGTTATTTATTGAGTAATTTTTGTACTGTTTTTTGTTCCCGACAATCTACAAAATTAAAAAAATATGTTTGGCTGGGTATTGGGGTATGATACGAGAATGGTAACTTTCGACCCTCGATCTCACCTTCCCCCTTGAAAAATTCTTGGACGCGCCAATGCCCAGTGTCGTAGTTGCGGGAAGTAGGAAAATGTCTACAATACTTATTATAAATTAATAATAAATGAGGAATGTGTACTTACTATAACAGAACTAAAATAAAAAAAACTAACACTTTTAAAACCACGTTTAAAGCTAAACGCAAAATACAAATATAATAATAGCCACAAAAATAATATCTGTTACGTCATCAGCGCACTGTAGCGCCATCTGTCAAAAATTTGTAAAAGTAGTTATAGTCGAGCTCAGTGGCGCACACAAGGGAGGGTCCTGGGGTCCGGATCCCCAAAGCCCTTGATTTTTTTCCGTTTGATTATAATTCTAAGTATATAGTATGTAAAATTTAGTTAAGTATTTGTTATTAATGATTAATTTTATTAATTAATGCTAATTATTTATTAAATAATTAGTTTTTTACTGTGTTTTGTTCCCGAAAATCGACAAAATCAAAAAGCATGATATAAAATTATTGACCTTTCGACCCCGGACCCCACCCACCCGAAAATTCCTGTATTGCGCTACTGGTCGAGCTGTACCACGACAAAAGCGGGTGCACGAATAAAGTAGGCTTAGCGTTACGAAAGTCTGATTTTTTATTCTACCAGTTTACAGTCCACTCAAATATTGACGAAACAATATCAAATGATGCATTTATTATCAAATAATTCAAAATACATAAAAAATAAAACATTTTTATCTAAAGTTAGTTTTCGTTGTTATAGTCAGTAGAAAAGACTCTTACGGTGGTATTCACCGCTAATAACCTGACGCTTGATGAAACCTGGGTTAAGTAACAGGAGTCAAGTTAAAAACTAACCCCCAGGTTAGAACTTCAATTCACAGCTGTTTTCGATCTCCAGTTACTTGACTTAGGTTTTCTTAACCTGAGGTTACTGGTCGATTCCCATTGGTCAGAAGTAAGCCCCGGCTTCGACATATTTGTTACGATCGAACAGAAGAGTTGCATATTCGTCTCTTTTCAATGTTTATTTTTAAAAAATGAATACTTTAAAAAGTTTATTTTACGCAATTTAGAAAAGGAACACTTGAATGTTAAAAACAAAGAAAAATAATGCGGTTAGTTTGAAAAAAAAAACAACGAAGCATATAATGAAATACCACGGCCAATCTGATGGAGGGGTGAATCCATGAACCCCGACAAATCCATCAATGTTATTTAATTTTTAATTTTAAATTTAAAACCATTTTGCGAAACTCGTAGCCGTCCATTTCTTCCCAAAAACATTATTTCTTTTTTTTTTTAGTATCCCTCTTCTGGTTTCCCCATTTTCTTTTTAAAAAATGTAGAAATGAAATTGAAGAAAAAATTTTAAAAGGGTTCAACGTAAAAGTTTAAAAATCCGAACTCGCAAAACTGCTTCGAAAACCCCGTAAAAACTAAAAATCGCTTATTTCGCAACCTGGTTTAAAAATAACCCAGCTCAGACCTGGGTTAGAAATTTTAACCCGTCCCGGGGTTAAGTTTTTAACCCTTTCATGGTGAATAGCGTTTTCGACGAAACCCAGGTTTCCTTCCTCTAACCGGAAATCAAGTTAGCGGTGAATACGGGCGTTAGTCTGCATACTTCAGCAAATCTTGAATATTTCCGTACATAGTAACTAACTGCTAAAATCTTCAAGCGGTCACTCTCCAAAATGTCTTGGTGGTCCACCGGTAGATCGCGATCTCGACATAATTCCCACCCGGGTTTAGAGTATAATGATTATAAATTTTTTTTTAGATTAAGTCAAAATAATATTGTTAACGCCAAATTTTTTTTCGTAAAGGAACTTCCACTTTTCGAGAACGAGGCATTGCAAAGCCTTTGTTACTGTTCCCCAGTATTATAAGTGTAATTCATTTGTTTGTTGTCTATTGTAAATTTTGATTTTTTTCTTATTCAGCAAATATTAAGTCAATATAGCATGTATTTTAGGTGGGGGGAGGGAGGGGTTCCCCTACTTTTTTTATACATCAAGAAATTTATGTAATATTATTTTGTTATTATAAGTACATTTCTAAAAGTGAATGCGTTATAGCTGTCTAAAAGGTATTTTTTAAAAATTCTTTCTGATTATTCAATGTTTGAATTAGGTCAGTAACAGACGTTTTTCTTCTGCGATCTAAAGAGAGATAAATGTAGTCGCCTTATTTTGTTATTACAAATTTAAGTGATGGCATTTTTTGAGGTAACTGAAAAGCAGAATTTTTTTATGTTGGACTGAGAAATATCTATTTTTTATTGTTATTTGAAATATTGTACTATATTTTTTAAGTATTTTTTGTTAGTGTTAGTTTTAATGTTTTTTGTAAAGAGTATTAATTTCTAGCGTTATAAAATTTTCCTGTGGAAGTTGTATAAGTAAAATATCTGTTTAAGTTGAAATTTGTGTAAATCAATTCTATCTTTTATACTTACATGTGGGTTTGTTGAAAAAAACCAGTTAAATGTTAAATTCAGACGTAATAATTTTAATTTAGAAAAATTTACTTTATTAGAATGTTTTACCATGTAGTTACCATTTCTAAATGTATAAATGTGACTGCCTACCTTCGGATCCAATTTTTTTTATAAAAACAAATTTTTGAAACAAATTGTTTTTAGGAACAAAAATTAAAAAAAAAGTATGTAAATACATGAAAAATTTTAAATAAACATTGTACTTTTAGAAAAATTGGTTGTTTTCAAGGAAATTTTACCAAATTTTTACTAAAACGGGTAACACTGTATAAAAATTTCTTATACAATTATTATAATTTTCTTTATACACAACATACATATTATGGTGCTCTTCAAAATGAATCAAAATCTAAGTGAAATATTTAAATACAAAAAAATTACAGACAATTATAAAATAATATGAAAATTTTGATATTTTTTCATTATAAAAACTACCCTAAATGAAAAAATATTCAACCTACAACAATACTTATAGCCCACTTTATGAACAATAGTATAATAAACATTCTCACACAAAATTTCAAAACGCTATCTGGTTTGGTTCTTAAAATATCATGTATCTGGTAAAGGGTTTCTTTCAAAAATTTTTTAAAAAAAAACTTTTTTAAAGTTTTATCTTACTCCCCTTTTTGGGAGAGTGATGTTTTAAAATCACTATAACTTTATTTTTTTTCCCACGAAAAAGGAAAAAAAGAAAAACTGTTTTGGAAAAAAAATGTTCAAACTATAAGATTTTAAAATTTAAAAAAAATCCCTTATGTAGACAAAAGCTTTTTTCAAGGTAGGCAGTCAACTTAAATAAATACATTTCTTCCGACGAAAGTAAAATAGAGGCTTCTTATTCTCTATTTTAAAAATGTTTTTAAAAAATCTCTTGGAAAATCAGTTATATCGATTTTTAAATTCAAGTGGGCCAATTTTTGATGAATTCAAATTTTTGTATTAGAGCAAAAAACTATATATATATATCAATTATTTTATTTAATTCTTCTACTTAATTAAATTTTTTTTTCTTTTAAAGTTTCGATTATAGAAATTTATTCCATAATCTTCGATTGTACTCGTGATGTCATTAATATTGGACAAGTGACATTTTTGGTACAATATGTATGTATTGAAAAATCTAATCCGATTGAAATTCATGAAAGTTTTTTTAGGCTTTCTTCTAAGTGAAATTTTGACTGGAAAATAACTTTCAATTTTAATGTTTAAGAAATTAGCTCTAAATTTGTTAGATATCTGGGGGCAAGCCTACGATGTATGCCAATATGAGAGGCCAAAAAATCGGGAGTGCAGTCTAGAATTAGGATGTTGAATTCAAGAACAATCCGCGTGCAATCCAGGAACCACTCTTTAAATTTGGTCATTAATGACATGGCAAAAGCATCCTTAGAAGCCTGTAATTTTTTTAATATCGTCCAACTAAAAAAAAAATTTTTTTCAACTTTTTAATGAGCTTTATTGTTAAAACAACTCAAGGTCATAACTGTAAATCCAGTGAGAAAGCTGAATATAGAGGCTATAAAACCCTTAAGGTATCAATTAGGAGGTATTTCTACTACTTTAATCAGAGTTAATATTAATGCCGAAATTGACAACTCTATAAGAGAGATGAAGTCCCTGGTTTATAAATTCTCTTAAACAATTTAAGTTTTCCTATGGTCCATTATTATTTGGTATAAAATATTAAATTGCATTAAGTAAGCTATTACAGACAAAAGACTACTGTCTAAAATCTGCTATGGAATTCAAAAAATACTATTCTTTTAAGGATCTTCGATCGGATGTGGCTTTCGATGAAATGCTCTTTGATGCCAGATAAGTACCGATGAGATTGATGTCCCTGCTAACTTAGAGATGATGCAGCACGTCACAGAATTCGACGAAGAAATATTAATTTTGAATAGGAAGCACAAGATGATCCGATGGAAAATTCTAAATTAAAATTCTAGACAGAATTTTATATTTTCTTACAATTGATTCCCCATTTAATGCCTTGGGATCTAGATTTAATTTAATAAGTACTCATAGCAATTGTTTTAAATTTTGAAATTATATGTTTTACAATACATATAATTTAAAAGATATTCCTAAAATTAATTAAGTAAAAATTTAAAAACAATATTGACCAATATGGAGAATAGTGGATATAAACGCGCTTGATCTCCAGATGAGGTAATGCCAGTTTCGGTTTTGCTATGCAAAAAAGAAAGCCCAATTGAAGTTTTAAAATTTATTTCAAATTTAGAATTTGCACTACCGCATTCTTTGCCAATAAGTGCAACAAGAAGAGTTTTTGAAAATTAAAACTAATAAAAAATTTCTTAGGATCCACAACTCTTTTCTTCAAGGTTAAAAAGACTAAATGGTTTTGCTATATGGACTATCGAACATGAATTGACTGAACCAACTGATTTTTAAAAAATTGATTAAAAGTTTTCAGAATTTAAAGTCAGACAAAAAAATGTAGTTTTTTTTTTTTTTTTTTTTCTTTATTTTTGTGTTTTAGTTTTTAACATATGTACATATCCCTGGACTAATTCAGCGACAGCTCCAGAAATCATAATAGGTCTCCATTTTAGTCCAAAGACTTACGGTATTTTCAATTTTAATAGTTCTACACCTCTGTTTCTTGTTTTGTCTGTTTTTATTCAATTTTAGTACAATATTCTTTTTCACCATTTAGTTGAATTTTAATAATTGTTCTTATAGATAATCCGAGAAAAAGCATGAATATTGTTAAATTTGGAAACCTGGAAGAAATATGAACATTTTTAAAATATTAGCTAAAATGTTTTAAAAAACTAGCCAGAGTTCTCAGATCTAAATTTATTTAAAACTTTAATAGAACATATATATAAGTATCTTCAAAAAATTTCAAGATTATCTTGAACAGAAAAACAATTTTATTGAATGGAAAACCCTTTCACATCTTCCAAAATGAAAATCTGAGAAAAACACATTTATAAAATTTGTAAAGGCATAAAATAGAAACTTATATGTCTGTAAATCTCTAATTTTTTAAAACGTTTTTTTTCCAACTGAAGAAGGTTGTAAAATAGCTTGTAATTTTCTATGAAACAAAAATTGTTTTAAAACAGTGGCCAGTGGCGCACACAAGGGGGGTGTCCTAGGGGTCCGGACCCCCCCCCCAAAGCCCTTGGTTTTTTTCTCGATTGATTATAATTTTAAGTATATAATAAGTAAAATGTAATTAAATACTTATTTTTAATGATTAATTTTATTAATTAATACTAATTATTTATTCAATAATTAGTTTTTTACTGTTTTTTGTTCCCAAAATCGACAAAATCAAAAGGAGCATGATACAAGAATGGTGGACTTTCGACCCTGGACCCCCCTTTGAAAACTTCTGTGTGCGCTACTGTTTTAACCTATAATTATATCATATAGAGCTAATCTCTGACTGCAATGTAATGGTATTAATAATAAATCATTATTATTGTTGTTACTAAAATCAATAACTGTATGAATCAAAACTTGAATTTTACTTTACATATGCAGCATAGAATAAGTCTAATTGTCCTACATCACTTTGACACTATTGGTACTGCAATTCATGGTTAGCTGTTCTGTGATTAAATCAGTGCTTCTCAAACTTTCAATACTGGCGCCCCCTTTTCAATCATAATTTTTATTGCGCCCCCCTTATACAGTAATAATGTATTGAATACAATAATAATGCACTTTGACGCTAAAGCTACAAAACGATCTTAATTATAAACCATACAAATTAGTAAGATAAGTATATTAAATTTTATATATGTAACTTTTTTAAGTAATATATATTTTAATTTTTTTCTCGAATTTTTAAATTGGAACAGATTGTAAAATGCGGTGGCTGCTTTCAAGACAAAATATAGATCTCAGCCAAATATAGAAAATGTACTCAGAGTGTCAATTTCTAATCGTAAACCTTCCTTTGAAAAACTTTCTTCTGCAAGACAAGCCCATGGAAGTCGCTAATACTTATTAAACTTGTTCTTAATTTAGTATTAATAAATTAGTTATAAAAATACCTTGTGCAGCACTAATATATTAAAATTATATGTCTAGTACCCGCTCTTCGAACGAGCTCTTTTTAAAAAAACAAAAACATTCTTGATAAATGGCTGAATTGTCAGAAGAGAAACCCCAAATCGCGCAATGTTTACAAAATGTAAAATACTTTAAAATGAAAATCTCATATTATAATTTGTTTTAAGCAATTGAAATTTTTAAGCCTCACGGAATTAGCATTTAGAATTAATGTTAAACAATGAAAAAAAATAAAAATTTCCCAATGAAGAAAAATGTTTTTTTAATATTTAAAGAAGGCTTCAAAATGTTTTACCCCGGGGCGAACACCTCGATACTGGTTAATGGTCACGTGGTGTGATTGAGTCACCCCAATCCTTTTTTATAATTTTTTTTTTTTGGATACAAATCGCGTTTCCCAGTAAATAATTTAACTAAGAGAAAAAAACTTACCTACTTTCAAGAACTTTTCAATTTTTCTTTCGTAACAAAAAACAGTTTTAGAATTAACATTCTGTGATCTGTGTGTCCCGGTGACCATTTCCCGGGTTAAAAGTTTTTTAATTTGCAAAGCTTTTTATGTTTTGAAAACTCATAAAAAAAAGTCTTGGCCAAGTAATCCCTTTAAAAATGCTCTCCCTGGTTTTCCAAATAACAAAAAACTCTTTAAAGGAAAAAAACGCAACAAAAAATACACTACTTACAACTTCCCTAAATGGCAAACACATATAAAAAGGGGTCATAACAACTGTACCAATAACTTAGAAGGTCAAACAGATAGATTATCCAAAAACCGATTACAGCTATAATTGCATATTTCAAAAAAAAATCACAGTGATTTGTTTTCTCTGAAAGTATAAAAAACCCCCATCATGAGATTACAAAATCAAATAAAAAATTTTTTTTTTGGTTTTGGATCAAAAAAACTAATTTGGTATTGTTTTATTTTTGGGGGAGGAGATGACATATATATATCGCCTATAAAATTTTATCAGAGTAAAAATGCATTTTTTTTTATGTCGAAAGTATTTTGTTTTGTTTATTCAATAAATTATTTTTTTAAAAATTTTATTTTCGATATTTTCTGCCCCAATTTTTAGAAACACTGGGTTAAATGGTTTAATTTTTGATATATGTAATTATCTTTTTATGGATAATGTCTAAGAAAAAGGATTCAAATTAATTATTTATAAAGTTTCATTTTTAAAATTGATCTTTTAAATAAAATAATGTAGTATATATATACATATACATTACATACTTTCAATTAAAGTATATTAATCACTTGAATTACTCAAATTATATATACTGATGTATAAAATAACACCTTGTTATAAGCAGATTTCAGCCTTTATTAGTATATGTATTCTTATGTTACTAATAATTTTTGAATTGTGCGTTCATTGAAGATATTTAATTAACATAGTAACTCTTTTATAAATCAATACAAATTATTGGATTTTAAAAATATGAAGAAGCCAACCAGCTGATTCTTTGTGATAACAAAAAGAGAGAAAAATAAATATTTGGGAGGAGTAGAAATTACTTTCAAACAGCTAAAGGAAACACATTAACAACCTAGAATGCGCAAGTTTTTTCTTGCATAATGTACGATGAGAAATATTCATCTTTGAACAGTGAAGAAAGTCAAACGGGGGTCAAGCAGTCGTAAAAAGCACAGATTGGGCTTCTTTCCCTCCCCCTCCATTGTGGAGGGACCAAGAGGGAGACACCGGATACTTTTTGTCTTCAGTTTATGTCGTCTAAAATGGAATTCTTAGTACAGAGTTTTGTCGTATTTTCATGGATACCAGAAATAATAACATTAATTTATAAAATAAGAAATGGAAATGTGATTAAAAAAGATTATAACAATTTATGAAAAAGTGCTCTAATGACCATTTTCACAGAAAAATGACGTTTTCTTTTAAAAGACTCGTATCGAAACTTAATATGTTCTTTATGAGTGTGTTTCTTATAAGGCAATTCAGAAATTCAAATTTAAGTACTATTTGTTTATACCATCTACATTTTCTTCAACAGGATACCACATAATGTAACCGATTTTCTGGGTTACTACATTAATTGAAGCTATTATTTGGTTACCAAACACACACACACACATGCGTAAAACCAAACAATATGTTTGAAATGAATTAGGAAAGGAGCTTATAATTTTCTTTCAGACAAAAATCGTTTTAACTTACAATTATATTATATGGAAGCTAATCTCTTATTGTAATCTAATGACATTAACATATCAAATTATTATTGTTACTAAAATCAATAACAGTATGTGACTTAAAACTTGAATTTTCATTTACATGTATAACATAGAATATGTCAGGTGTATTGTTGTGACACTTTTATCAACGATGTAATTCAGAATTCGAGGAATGCGTAATTATTCGAATCTCGGCGTACAAAGGAACGATGAATAGTGAGTGAGTGAGTGAATATTAACGTCGCACTGTACACGAGGGCTTTTGGCGAAGGAACACGTTTTTTTAACCATATTCAAGTGACGTGGACGACACCTGAGTGGCACCCCCTCTCTCCTAACTACCTCACCACACCAAAGGGAGGACGTTTAAGTTTAGCTTTATTTTGCAATACTTTTTAAATTTTTATTATAATATAATAAAAGATAAAAAAAATGTGTTTTATTTTTATATATTACCTAATAGATTGTAAAAATTTTATTGTTTACACTCCCGGGTTCCACGAGATAATTGTATACTCGTTTGTACAATATCTTGCAAAACTAAATAGTTTTCCAATATAGAAAGTGCATCTTTTGACATTTGTTGGGAAAACACCTACAATAAGGGAGAGGTAACGACTTATCGACCTATCAACAGATTTGATGTCCAAACTCTAAATTTAAGCAAGAAAAGCTCCTAAATCTTTTGTTGCAAATTCATACAAAATACATCAGAACAATGTGTATAAGTGAAAAATATTTCTGGGTATAAGTGGCTACAAAAACAAAGTATAGGAATAAATTCAGCTCGGAATATGTAATGCGATTACAGTTAATTTCAATGGGCTTAGACTTCGACGGTTTGTGTGAAAAAATCAAGTACATAAATTAGTTACTAAACATAATGAATGGGTGGGTGAAACCTGGATCACAGATTATTATTATTAATTAGTAAATTATATTAAAAGGAGAGATTAAAAATTTTTAATAATCGATCAATATTTTTTTAATTGCCTTTAAAAAAATGTGTGGAAAGGGTTCGAAAAAAAGTATTTTTAGTTCTGGGCTCACAAAGCCCATTCTAGGGCAGGGGTGAACCGTGGCACAGTGCGGTTATAAGGGGGGACGCAAAGACATATGAAAAAAAAAATTGTGCATAATAATAAAAAATTTTTCTACAATTTTATTGAAGTGGGATTCTCTCAAAAAAGCCCTCAAAAATTTGGATCAATATGTTTGGGGAATTTTTTCTCTGAACAAAATTAAATGAATATTCTTTTAACTAGCGATTTTTTTGTTTATTAATACCCAAAATTTTATTAGCATCTGTAAAAGTTAATCTTACGTACGGTGAAAATAAAAAAAAAAAAAAAAAGAAGAATTCAAAAAACCCCTTTACATACTAACTATTTAATAATTTTTTAAAATTAAATTTTCAACTATGATTTTTTTACCTAACAACTGAATTGAACCTGTAAAAATTTATTAACAATAAAACCTAAATTTGCACTTCATCTTTTTTAAATTTCTTGTTAAAAAATTTATTTTTAAAAAATTCCTAATAAGCCTATAAATAACATTTTTTTTTTTCTTTTTTATATTTGTTTTGGGGGAAAGGTTGGAAGCGACACTCCCATTTTTTTTTATCAAATTGTGGTACTCTTCCCGAAAAATTAGCCACCCTTTTTGGGCTCTTTAGTGAAAAAGTTTGAAGCCCTGTTCCAGAATCAAACTATTGCTCTAAAAGAGTCCCCCCCATTCCACAGCTGTCCTTCTACCGGTCATTCTGAAATTTAAGCAAAAAACAAACAGTCAGCTGATCTCAATTTCCAAATTGATCTTTTTTTTCGAAAAAGGGTGTCATGGGGCATCTTTTTGACGTATTTAGGGGTTCGTTTTTAAACCGCATTTTTTTATGTAAAAAAACAGTTAGTGTTTCAAGTGATTAAAGTCTTTTTCGTGTACAAAATATTCTTTTTTTATAAAATATAGTATTAATGTGTATTTAAGCAGTTATGCGGTAGTTTTATTCTAAAGTAACGTTTTAAAAATTTGTACGTAGATTGCACATGGAGCCATCTGCAGATTTTGTAATAAAGCATACAATATGGTGTCAGAAAATTCTGGAGAAGGGATTCATATGTATTTTTCGTAAATTTTAAAATTATCTTCTGACGTTTTGCATTTCCAGCAGATTTATATGAATTTACGTTCTCAACAAAGAGTTTTTACGCCTGAATAATGCGATTTCATTGTGCAAAAGTACCTAATAACCATGTCAGTGCATTTTGGCGATTACACTTTAAGACAGTTTTGAGATTGATTTGAAATTATTACAATATAATTCTTTTTGGAGTACACAATAAAATTACATTTTTTATTTTTCCTGTTTATCTTATTAGGGGTAGTTTTCCGTATAAAGTAAAAAAATTATTAATATGTTGTAATTAAATAATTCCATAAAGGTGTATTGAATTTTTTTTTTTTTTACTGTGGAAGTTGAGAATGAACTGTTTTATACATGAGGATAAGAACTTAAAGAACATTTCATTTTCTAAAATCTTCAATTTTAATTCACTTTTACTTAACAATTTAATTTTTGTTATTAAAGCAAGCCATGATTTCCCTTCATACAAAATTATTTTATAAAAGTAGGCTAAAAACTACTCTTTTATCCTCGAAGGATTAAATAATACCACGATTATAAAACATAGTATGAACAAGTTCTTATGAAAACATTGCACATCAAAGAAAATGCACACTTTTTTTACAAACAAAAATTAATTTAGCTTTTTAATTAAAGTTGGTTAATATGAAAGTCTTCGTTTAATAATTAGGAATTCTGAGATGGAAATAAAATTGCTTTTAACATCATTTAAAGGTTTTGGGTACCTGAAATTATCTTATGAAAAACAAATATTTGATATGTTTTATACACTGACTTCCTTTGTAATTATTACCCTTCAAAAGGTTTGAATTTTCTTAAAAATGCCTGTCTCCAACATTCAGAATGAAATGAATTTGACTTTTTAAAAATAAATTAAGAAACATGCTTAAAGAAATTGGCCTTTTAATAAAATTATTTTACTGTAGAACAAATTAAATTGTTTCGTGAAAATTTCTCGTATACAGTTTTATTTAATATAATCACATACTCTCATTTTAATATACATCATTTATTGACACTTAATTTTAACATTACATGAATGCACTACAAGTAAATAAAGCATTTCATGATCTGTGTGCTAAATAAATCACACTCTCTGAAAGTAACATTATACTATAAAGACAAATTGAGGATTTATCTGCCAATGTTCAACATGCATAATATCATGTACAATTATTATATCTCAATTTTTATCTTATTGATAATATCTATAGTTGTAATTTGGTCTATTAATTATTAGTGTCTTTCGTGTTTAAGTTAACACCATCGCGGATAATAATACACACATTTATTCATCTCAAAGAACAACCAAGACCCTCTGTGGTTCATCGCCTCGGAGTAACTGCTCGAAACTAGACAGTAGGGTTGCCAGATACAATATAAAATATTTACAAAGAAATGCTACAGAGCCAGCCGCCACATATCTAATAAAATTCTCTGAAAATCTTAAGAATGGCTTTTTGCAATTTATTTACAACACAAAAGTATGTATTTTTTAAATGATATTTACAAAAAGAGTATTAAATGTCATTAACTTAAACCGTCAAATGAAGTAATAAAAATTAAAAGCTACCTCTAAATCAAAGATTTCATAGATAAAAGGTCAAATTATGCAGAATTTTTCAGAAATGTTCACTTCAGGTTTATAACATAAAAACTTAAATTTTTAAACACCTAATGATTAGGCAATTAATAGTAAACAAAAAATTTTAAAAACATTTTTTTCTCTCTCTCTCTTCAAAGTTTCTGCGAATTTTATTTACTCTAATTTCAATACTATCAAAATTAATTTGATCAAAATAATGCTTTTTTTTTCTTTTTTGGATACAATACATTTACAAAAGTAAGATTTGAAATGGTCTATCCTTGTTTACACAGAAATGAATGGCAAAAACAAGTCTTTTAGTCAGCCAACTGTGTGAAATATACCAGAAACTAGAAAGCAAAAACCTATAACATGTGTATATACGTAGGTTATCTACAAAACTTTTCATAGTATTTTTGAGAAATTGTATATGGTACGGATCCAGATTAAATGAAATATCACACAAGAATTTTGAAATTTCAGATCTTACAAACTGGCAAAGTTATAAAATCCACTTCTATACAGTCAACTTTCAGAATTTACATAGAACAAATTACAATACTGAAATCATGCAACTTATAGAAAGAAGTTGAATAAAAGAAACAAATACACATGTATATATAACAATAATAATATATACAAGTATTTTTTGTAAAATATCTCGATAAACCTAACTTTTTCATGTCCTAAAATACAATAAAACTTAACTTTGTATAACATTTGTTCATCGTAAATGTAAAATTACATATTAAATACTAGAACTTATTATATATATATTTTAAACCACCCTAATTTTCCTTACATTAATTTAAAAAAATAAATCTACACATTGCATATACTTAAAACTACAGCAAAATAAAGGGGGTGAATGGATACATACACAATAAAATTGACAAAGGGTTTTCTTTTATTTCTTTAAATATTCTTCAGTTTATCCAAACTTAAACTTATTTGGAGAAATGCATTGACATGTTATTTCGTTATCACTGATATGCAACTGTATCCTTTTATATATTACATTAATACATTAAAAATAATGGAAGATGAAACGACATCAGAAAAAAAGATGTTTATGTTTATGTTAATGTTTGAAAATATAATAAAGTTAAGACTAAATTAATTAAAATCATTATTAATTCGATAAGTTACCAAAGTTTATCATTAATAAATAAATCACAATTTGTACTAATTGTAAGGAAGATTCTTTTACCAGGGCAATCCTAAATTTCATGAAACTTCTCAGTTCCCCAAATTACACAAGAGCAAAATATTAAATTATCTATACTTCAAAGTTTCTCTGAGAAATGCTAAATTAGTACTCGTACCATTCCACAAATTTTGGAACATGCATGAAACTGCCGACTAATTTCGCCAAGCAAAAAGACATAACAAATTAAAAAAAAAAAAAAATTACATCACTATTATTGTTACTGTGTTCAAACACGATCAGGGACAGTTTCTACTATTGGCTGTATTTTGCAGCATTTGGCGTTTTTTTATTTGAAGAAATTGGTCGATATTATACATTATACAAGCACCCTAATTTTGTCCCTTAAACATCGCGTTACACGAAGCATATCAGTGATTTTTTGGATGATGGAACGCACTTATTTTTTGAAAAAAAATTCTTTGAAATAAACAACTTTTTACAGATTCTTCACATGAATATAGATTATTTGTAAAAACAACAATGTCCGAAGTTATTTATTTAAGGAGTACCCAAATAGAGGTTAAGAAAAAGGTTATATTAAATTCCGAATATTTCCATTGCTTTTAGAAAGTAAACATTCTACAGAAAATGTCTATATGTAAAAAGTAAGTATTTGGTTTCATGATCCTAATTACCAATAGAAGCATCATAGAGCTGATCAAGTACACTTCTTGAGTCAATATTGTAACTAACTCAATGCGACAAATTTATTTAGGTCTTAAATTTATTAGCAGGATAATATCAATATACATGAGCATTTTAGACTGTAATACTTATGTAAAAAAATCCAGAGTATTCTTATGCTTAACACATTTCAGCTGGGGTTGAAAAAGATTTCTTTACCACACAATGTTGATATTTCAATAACAAGTGTAAAGTCTTTATATGAAATTTATCAAAATTATTGAATTTTACATTTTAATTGTGCAAATACCAATAATTGCATATTTGCTATCCATAGTAAAAAAAAAGGTACATCTGTGTGAGAAAAATTTATATCAGTCAAATTCTGTGGAAAGAAATCCTCACATAATAAATAGATACCACACAAATATTTAATTTTTTTTTGTAAAAGAATTGTGGATTTAAAAACGACTTTTTATTTTGATCATGTACAAGAGAACAGGAATTTAATATTCAATATATGCACACACAATTTTATATTCTATAATACATTTTAATGCCTTAATTTTTACCACATTCAGAATGTAATTCTCGATAAATTATATCTTTTTTTACTAAAATAATTGCTACATGAATACAGACTTTCAAAATGTTGCATGATTTTTTATGTATATTTTTACAAATGGTAGTTTTCATTTCTAATGTTTGAAAGTGGTATAAATTATACATATACTTGTTTTAATATGACATATGTGTATGATTATACATATGGGCGCATATTATTACTTATTTTTAGATATAATTAAATACCAAGAAATATCTCTTTAACTTCTCTGAAGATGTGGCGAAACAAATAGAATTTAAGCTAACTGATAATATATTTTATCTTTTTATGTATGTTCTCTATATAATTTAATTTAAAATAAACAAAAATTTCCATTTCTGTCGACATCTATCCAAAGTCAGATTGGATTGTTCGGCTACTTATCCCGCCAAGTTTTTTCTTGTCAAATCGTAGGGTTTCTACTCCAAAACATAACACACAAAATCTCGCCAAACTGGCGATTTTTCAAAATTTATCGGACCAGTGGCCGATTCAATCTGTTTAGAAGTTTCTTATGTGAACACAAAAATAGTAAAAATGGAGTTCGGTTTTTGGTGGCGACATTTTCTAAATGGTTGGTATTGAAAACAAATGTCATTCTTATCCATGTTTACAAAGCACTCGAATTTTTACCGGGATATTAAAAAAGATTTTTTTTTTCCGACAATCGACATCTTTTACTATAATCGAGCAACCACGTATTATAGTCAAATGCAGAAATTTTTGCTTGGGTATAATGTTTAATGTGCAGAGCATAAATAATGGTAAGCGAAAAATGTTTGGCGGTATTAAAACTTCGAAAAACATAATCACATGTCCTCTTCATGACAATCGTGCTAAAAATTCTAGTTTTTTCCATGGTTACACACTTTATAATCACGTGAATCTATCAACCAATCACCAGATTCTCATGTAAACTGGTTGAAAAATATCCCGGTATAATCCCGCCTTTCATCCGCATTTCGAAATTGCCGGTATTTTGCCGGTTTCCATGTAAACCGGGCTATATTTACGCTTAATGAATGCTCCACTTTATCTTGGACAAGTCGAGCACAACATTATGTGGGTATTTTGTTGCCTGTTATTAATGAAGAAAACAAGGAAGATTTTGTTTGCAACCTTAGAACTCCAATTTTGTAACTAGAATAAATTGAATTTATATATATACATGAAATTATAAGTTGTGCATGATAACTACAATGCAATGCACACAATGTCATAGAACAAAATGTTGTTTTAACGCGGAAAGCATTTTTATTTAAAAGTTTTTATAAATATAAATACGGTTTTTATTACTTTGATTCCGCTGATTGGCTTATTATAATTACAAGAAGCGTGTCGGTGTTGATGCGTGTGAAATAGAAAGTGATGTATTTCGGTGCTTATATAAATTACGAACGTGTCTCACGGAAATGCTGCATTAATAGCCCCGCAAGTATTTCTTCGTCCAGCCATTCGATTCTTCCTGCGCGCTGACTATCATGGAGATTCCGTAGGCTTTGGTGTTAAATTTAATGATAGACTATTCAAGATAAGCTTTGAGGTGGCGCTGGCGAGCAAATCGCGTTGCTTTTAATCGGTCATTAAAGGGTTGAATAATGTTCGTAGAGATATAATTTGTGTGAAATAAATTTTTTTTCAGAAATATTATGCAACTTTTTAATGTGATTTTCTTAGGAAGATTATCGTGAAATGCATTATATATATATATATATATATATATATATATATATATATATATATATATATATATATATATATATATATGTCGTGCATTATTATATAAATTAGTAAATTATTTCTCCGATAAAGAAAAGTTTCTGTAAAGACAGTTGACAATTCCAGAAAAATCCATAGATTATCAAAATCTATCAACAATAATTAGGAAGAGTTTGTGTTAGGTGTCTATCGAATAACTAAACTCTTTCCTGCTTCGTTTGAATTCGGATAATGAACTCAAACGCTAAATAAAAATCATCAAGCTTTTATGGACAAGTTCTACCGTAAAGCTTACTATGAGGGCGCTGCAGTCATTGGAACCCTCATCGGGTTTCAGCAAAATAACATTGTTTTGTATACGCGGAAAATGTTTTAATTTCGCTTAGATTTTGTTAGAATTTTATTTATTTATTGAAAATGAGCAGCCCGCGAGAAACAGCAAACTTGGAAATACCTGTTCCCGTTTGGATGTAGCATGAGAAGCGGTAAAATCTGCTATCTACATTTAAAATATACTGCATTCCTGTAAGCCCATCTAGAAGACCGCCTTGCGACGAAAAATTGAAAAGAAAATCCTAAATCTGCGCTTTGTAATAAGCATTTCATTACAGAGGTTAGTATTAAAATGATTCTATTCAAATTTTGTTCCGCTTTATCGAAATAATCTTGTGTATTTTGTTACAAACATTGTTCGAGTCTTATTTATTGTAACCTAGGCTATCATTTTGGCGACCGTTTTCATAACAATAATATGAAGTAGTTCTCGACTGATTTTATTTATATTATTTACAATCTCTTATATTTGTATTTTTTAAACATATGTTAATTCAAAAAAGTAACCTGTGTTTTGTTATTATAAACGAATATTTGTTGTATGAATTTATTGTTTTTTGTGTTGCAAAGTGTAACTTCGTAGCGTAGAATCAAAATTATCCAGAAACACTAGTTTTGTGAGAATTATTAAGTTTTAAGTGAACATTTAATTTGAGTTGTGCTGAAAAATTAGTGTAATATGTTGTACAACGTTTTGTGATTGAGATGATTTACTAATTGAAATGATAATTTCAGCTAAGCCTTTGTCTTAGCTATTTATTTTGATCTTGCACAGTCAACTGTAATCAATATAGATCTCATAAATTAAGCATTGTTCATTAGGAATTATTATATTTATACAAAATTTTAAACTCAAATAACCTAAAGAATTTGTGATGCTCAGAAATTAAACTGTTTTGTCGGGAAACTTTTTCTAAGGATTCACAGTTTCCTGATAATGCCCCTTTGGGTTTTTATTCCCTTATATGGGGGGATAAAGGGTTTTTAAAAAATAGGGGCGGCAGGTTTAAAAAAGCGGCGGGATGCCGACAGTAAAATTAACGTCGATAATATAGAGAAAAAAAAACCTTAACCCAGTTTTTTCTGCCCCAAACTGTGGGGCCCCCCCGGGGGGCGATAATCCCCGGGGGGCGGGGGCATATCGAAAAAAAAAGGGTTAAAAAAAAATTAAATTTACTGGAATGAAAATAACAAAATTTTTTCGATATAAAAAAAAAATAAAAGTTTTTAATTGATATAATTTATATATATCATCTGGTGAAAAAGGTCACAAAAAAAAAAGGATTCTACTTTAAACCCCTCATTAGCTATCTTTGATCCTATAATAAATAAAAAAATATTTTTTTTTGTTTCCTTTGTAATCCTACGATGAAATTTTTTATTACGTTTCTTTTAACCTAAAATATTATTTTTTTTGGTTTTTCGAATTTATGGGAAATTTTTATATCCCTTTTTTTTAGAATTTGTAAATTATATAATTCTGTTGCGTTTTTTTTCACAATGTAAAAGGTTTTATGATACATGGATAAGCATGTTGGGGCACTTTAAATTATTAATTCCCAAAGGTTTATTTTATGAGTATAGTTTAACATAAAATTGAAAAAATCGTTAATTCGGGGAAAACTGTTTTTTTTACCAATGACTTTGACAGAAAAACCCTCTAATAGAAGTCTTAATGGGACAAAAAATGAATTAATAGCATATCCCCTTTTTTTGGGAGTGGCAAACTTTTTTTTAGAATCTTAAGGTACTTTTTTTAGACCGAGTCCCCGGCACGCCCCACTATTTTTCAAAAATATTTTCTTAAACCCTTGCTTTTTTTTTCCCTATGAAAAATTTTTAAGGGGTTTTTAATTGTGATTTTTTTTCGACTGATTATGGTTTTATAAATGTAAATGGCAGAATAAAAAAAAATTTGGCATCTGTGATCTCTCTGAAAGGAAACTGAAGCTGTTTCAAAAAAAGGGGTTATTTTTGCTGAAATAATGCATATTAATCATGTTGGAAAGTAAATTTGAAAAAAAAGCAATAAACATGAAACAAAAAATTTTCAAATACCCTACATTAAGAACTTTATCAAGAAAATAGGGAAACCGAAAATTTTTTTTTAAAAATGCACTTCACCTTGTAAAAAAAGACAAAAAACAAAAAAAGCTCAAAAAGGATATTTGTTGATCATAAAAAAGGACTTTAAAAAATTACAAAAAGTAAACAAAATGGACATTTTTGCTTGAAAAATAATTTTTAATGTTAGCAAAAAGTGTCTGGGATTGGTTCCTTTATTATGGTCCCCACTTTGGGGGCTTTGGTTTCCCGTTTTATTGGATATTTTCTCAAATTATGAAAGAAAATAAAAAAAATCCGAAATAGGTGGGTATTTTTTTCTTTTGGGTTTAAAATTATTCACGGAAATTGTGTTTTTTTATCTTTATATTGAAAATAATTAAAAAAAAAAATTGGGGTGCATCACCCCCCGCGCCCTTCATTAGTATCGGTACCCCTGACCCCGGGCTTTTCCTTTTTAAATTTTAAAAAAATAACACAATTGTTATTCATTAGAAATTTATATATTTTTATTACTTAACATTTATTCTAAATGCTAATTCTGCAGTTTAAAATTGGGTTTATTCAAAAGTTTTTTAATATGAGTATTCATTTCAATAAATCATTTTTCATTTTTTTATACATTGTTTGAACTTGGGTTTTTCGCTCCTTAAAATTTAACTATTATATCAAAAAAATAAAATACTATCATTTTTTTAAAAAAAAAACTTTTGTTTTGGTGGGGACTTCAGCCAGTATAAAAACAAGTTTAATAATTTTTCGTGAAATTCCGGGCTTTTCTTGCAAGAAAATTTTTTAAAAGGGAAAGGTAAAAAATTTGAAATTGACACTCCCGGTTATTTTTTTTTATATTTAGCTCAGATCTATATTTTTTTTCTTCAAAGTAGCCATCCAAAAAAACCGGATTCACAAAAGGGAGATGTTAAAAAGGGAATAGGTTAAAAAATGCTTTTGTTTTTTTTGCAGAAAATTCAGCATCCACCTCTATCTAAATTAAAAAAATGATTTATTACAAAATTTTCCCCCTTTTAAATTTTGTCACTGGATGTGAAATCTATGAAGATTCTTTGTGGCAGTTGAGAGCCCTCTGAAGTATTTTTGGGGAAAAGGATCCCCAACCCATTCGTAACTTTCTTTTTCAATTTGCCCCCGTCTGTTTTTTCTTTTTTTGCTTTATTATAGTCGAAAGCTCTTTTTTGATTTTTAAAAATATTCTGATTTTTTTTTTTAATCCCTGCCGTAAATACTTAATCCCTGAATTATAATTAACCCCGGGGAAATTTTGAAATGTACATTCAAAGAGATTTGGTAGCCCAATCGGTTGGAAAGGCTGACTAAATTTTCAATTACAGCATTTTTTCATGTTTTTTGCAGAGCTCTGTTAGGTTGCCTAGACTCACCTGGACGTTCCAAAAGGGTGCCAGATGTAAGGAAAATGATAAAAAGCAACATAAAATTGGGGTATTTTTTTAAAGACATTTGTTCCTTTAGAAATGGAAACTTGTAGGAAATAAATCTTTAATTAAATTTATTTTTTCAATCTGTTTCAATTTAAAAAAATTTGAAGAAAAATAACAAAATTTTAACCTAATTTCTTAAAAATATATAATTTACTTAAAATATATATTACTTAAGAAATATTATACATAAAAAAAAATTTTTTACTTATCTTATTAATACTGAATTAAAAAACAAGTTTTTAAAAAGTAAGGGACTTCCCCTGGGGCTTGTCTTTTCAAAAGGGAAAGTTTTTTAAAGTTTTTAGAAATTGACTCTCTGAGTTCTTTTTTCATTTAGCTGATATCTATATTTTATCTTCCCAAGCAGCCCCCACAATTTTTTTCAGTATGTCCCAATTTAAAAAATTTGAAAGGAAAAATAACATAATAATTTTCCTATTACTTAATTTTTGTTTTTAAAATAACGTATACAAAAATTTTAAAACTTATGTTGTGCTTGTACGGTTTTATAAATTTAAAATCGTGTATTGTAGCTTTTAGCGTCAAAGTGCATTATTATTGCATTCAAAATTTTTTAATGTATAAGGCGGGTGCGATAAAAAATTTTTTGATTGAAAAGGGGGGGGCCAGTATTGAAAAAATTTGAAAGCACTGCCTTAATCCAAACAAACAAATAAATTTATTTGGGTTAACTTTTGGTAAAAAAAAAACAAAAATTTAAAAATGAATTTAAAAGGGGAAGTAGTATAAGACAAAAGGCACTTTAAGCATTGAAACACATTCTACGACAGGACGACTGGGAGAGTACGTCCGCTCAGTATGAGGGAAAATCGTAAGGGGAAATGATTAGTAGTAGGGGGCGGGAGAGAGACGAACGCCAATAGCGGGGGTGTACAAGGTACAAACAGTTCTCAACGGATGAAGAAGAATGCTCACTTATTTGATATGTTCAAATTTTATTAATATTGTAAAGCAATTGTATTTATTTGCATATTTATTTAATTCGTGCATATTTGTTAATCTAAAGAATATCAATCTTATTTGTTTTCAATTTATTCTAAATTTAAATTGCATTATGAATTTTTTGACTGATTAATATTTATTTCTATATGTTTTCCTTTTAAAAAATAATTTTTCTTTCTTTCATTTTTAATTTTTTTCAGAAATTTAAAGAATTTGGAATGAAGTCCAATGTGAGTTTGAAACCGGATACCAAAGAACAAGGTTATTTTGTAAATGTGTGAGTGCATTTCATGTTAATCATCCAATTTATTTCTGTTTTATGTGCATTTTCTGACATGTTCAAGGGCGTAGCTATCGCCGTATCAATGATACAGGGCCCCCAAGCTACAGGGGCCCCAAATGTGTAACTACAGTTCCACTAACAGGGCTCCAATACTTACAAAAAGGCCTTGAAGGAATTTTGATACAGGGCCCCCTCAAAACTAGCTACGCCAGTGGACAAGTTAAACATTTTCCACATAAATATGTTCTAAGGAAGACCTTTTATAGCTTTGCTGTAGTTTTGAAGATGTTTAGTGTAAATTTTTAACCAAAACTCAAGATCTTCATTCATATCTGCATTTTAACATAGAATCTGTTATTAGTTCAATCGGTTCTTGTTTTATCAGTAATATATTCCTATTTTTATTAAAATGGACTTTTAATCGCGAGTCATTTCAACAGGATAACTCCTTTAATGGTTATAGAAAATTTATATGCTTTTTGAATTTTAGATTCTGAAAATATGAAAAAAATTGTTCTAAATATTATATTTTGTGAAATACTAACAAGGGGAGGGCATGACTAAGGGAATTCCACTGGGGTCGAAACTTGGTGTAATAGTAGTACCTTTTTAGGGTGTTCATCCCTCGCTGTAATTCCGCCGAATGACCAGTCAATTCGGAGAAAAAGGCCTTCAAATTCATGCTTAGCTTTTATACAATTAATTTCCTCTAACGAGTTCATAGCCTGGTTGGGAAATAGTCTGCATTACTATGCTCGAGGTTAGGGTTCAATTCCCCACGATCAACTTTTTTTCTTCAATTAATTTAATTATTTTTTAAAATTAAATAAATTTATTTATGAAAGGTTTATTAAATATTAAATGATATTTTATGTAATTATTTTGTATTTTATAAAGTAAAAAAATTACTGTAATTATATAAATATTTATATTAAATTTTATAAATATATGTTATATTAATAAATAATATTTATAATAAAATATATAGTAAATATATATATTAAATGATATTTTACATAAAAATTAGTTACAAATAGTTTTCTAATGTGAAATACAATATACCATAAATAAAATATTATATATAATATAAAATAATTTATAAAATATATTATTATTATTAAATTAATTATTTTATAATTAATAAAATAAAAAAGATGTATTTTTGATATATTACTAATTTAATTTTTTTTGTAATTTTATAAAATATTTAATAAGTTTTTTCAAATAAACTTATTTAATTTCAATAAGTTTATCTAAATAATTTTAATAATAAATTAATAATAATAAAATAATAATTTTAATAATAAAATAATTAATTAATACTTATTTGAAATAATTTTACTAATAAATAAATTAAATAATAAATTTGTTAAATTTTTTTTACTTCATAAAATACAAAATAATTACATAAAATATCATTTAATATTTAATAAGCCTTTCATAAATAAATTTATTTAATTTTAAAAATAATTAAATGAATTGAAAAAAAAATCATTGCATGGAATCAAACCCTAACCTCGTGCATAGTAAGCAGACGATTGCCTAACCAGGCTACGAACTTGTTGGAGGAAATTAAAACTTAGTTGTATAAAAGCTAAGCATGAATTTCGAAGGCTATTTTCTCCAAACTGACTAGCCATTCTGCGGAATTACATTGAGGGGTGAACACCCTAAAGGAGTACAACTATTACACCAAGTCTCGACCCCGAATGAATTTCCTTAGTCGTGCCCTCCCCTTGTAAGTAAAGATAATACCAAGATTTTGCTTTCTATATTGAGCAATTCTTTGAGTTAATTAAGATAAAAATAATTGAAGTGTTTAACTATTTGAATCATCATTAGTTATTAATTTTATAATTGTCAGTATATTTATTTGAAATAAAAATTCCACGAATAATTCTTTTAACAGTATAGGTATATATAAACTGTGGAATGTGCAAATGATTGGAAAGTACATACAATCCAATATGTCTACTGTGTTACAGATAACTAAACCACCCTCTAAACCACATTATTTATTTATAAACACAATATTTACAAAATAAGCATTGAAACGATGCAATTATTTGCAGTGCCAGTAAAAATGTAAAGAATGTTACATGCTTCAAAATATTTTTAAACGTATCTAACCCTCGCAGTTATGATCAAGGCCATGACAGATCATAATTGCTAGGTGAAATAAGCTGATTGGTTTGTGCAAAATGCAGACTTAAAAGGAGATAAAATGTACAGACCATCCTGCTTGGCATTGAAATATTTACAATATTTCAAAACAAAATAATTTAATACATAGAAATGTACTATTACAATGCAAACTATATCTAAAGATCATTAGAAATGACATCTTAGTTACAAAGTAACAATTATGTGTTAATCAAATAAATGCAAATGGATGCTGCTTATGCAGATAAACACACGCAAACACTACACAATTTAAATTGTTACAATAAACACTAGATGTTAAAATGACTATAAATTCTTCAATTTAAGTAGTTCTCATTGAGAATTGTGTAATTTAAACAATTACAAATAGAAAACATGTAGCTTAAATAGTAAATGAACAAATAATGGCAAAAAAAGCACTTTTTTAAATTTCCAATGACCAAGTTTACAGTAGACCACTGACCGAAAAAAGGGAGGGTCCATTGCTAAGTAGGATATTCAGACTCAACAAACAAGCTTTTTGCAGCTCTAATAAAAAAATGTACAAATGTCATTTTACTGTTTAAAATGGTTATTAATTCACATTATGTCATGTTAGTTTATTGTATTTATCTATCTATATTATTTATTCAAGATGACCAAATAAATTTACTTGAAATGTTTTGAAATTTGTTTTTATTTTATATCTAGAAATCTATTCATATATACATACAATAACAAAATTAAATCTCGATCTTTTATAAAGGATGTGTCATTGACACAGTTCAAAGGATTGAAGCAAGCATTACAAAATTAATGATTTTAATTATATATGTACTACTGATACTCTTTAACAGTATAAGAGAGTAGATTTATTGACACTACTCAGTCTGCTGTGCTTCCCACAATCGCCTCACAAACTACTTTTCATTTACTTGGCTTTCTTTGCAGCCTCTTGGAGAATTCTGACTGAACAAAATTGTATAAATATTTGAATTATGACAATATACAGAGGAATAAATTTAATTTTTTAGAGCCTTCGCTAAAATTTTAAAAAATTTCTAGCAAACATATTTTTGAAAAATTGACAAAAAAGAATTGCTTTTTACGAATTCCAAAAATTTTCAACGTATTCTATAACTTGACAATAAATATCTTTGTCAGCAGATGTCACAAATGCTGCAACATAAGAACAAGCACTTGTTATCTAAAAGAATGCTAATTTTAAGTTTAACAGATATATACAAACAAGTAGAATTGGATAATTTCAAAGAACATCGAGAGTTTAAATGCCTTGTTACAAGATAGATCTGGAACATATTGAATTATTTTTAAAATATACAATTATTCTGAGAATAATTAAAAACGATGAATCTCATAAATCATTGAAATTCCTACTATATAAATCTAGGAATAAAGATAAATCCTACTCTCATTTATTAATTTAAAAATCAATGCATACACAGCCAATTTTTTCAAACATGATATTTACAAAATGCATATGAATTTCATATACTGATTAAACAAATATAAGATACTATTGTTAATCTTTATTGCCATAAAATCTTACAAAATAGAAATAATGAAAAATTTTCAAACATTAGTTTTTTTAAGTACAAGAAAGAATTTAGATTTGATGTGGGCAATAGTCATATATGTTACCGGCAAAGTATGAAATCCGGCATTCTATAGATCACCTAGGCCAGTGCTTCTCAAAGTTGCAATATTCACGACCCAATATTCAATCATAATTTTCATCGCCCCCCCCTTTCATACAATAACAATATATTGAATTCAATAATGTTATATTTTGAAACTTAAACTACGTTACTACTTTAACCTTTTAAGCTCTCCCGGGGTATATAAACGTCTTGCTAAGCCAAAGTCTAAATTTCCTCGGACGTATATATACGTCTTTCCGAAGTATGACCTTTTCTATGCACTGCTATCCATAAAATTATTCCGAAGGCTTTGGAGTGCAATGAAAGGACTTTGACAGTGTTCGCGAAGGATTTAATTATTTCAGATTATTTGCTTCTTTATCCCACCCTCCCCCCTTTCCCAAATACATCACATACGCGCGCTTACATAGAAAACGGTTGGCATTGGGAAACGATTCGCATAACTTTTAATCGGCAGTTGAGGGATTATTTATAAACCATACAAATTAATAAGATAGATGTCAATTTTTGTTTTTAATTATATAATGACAAGTCCATGGGTTCACTGGTAATTAATAAACTTTTTCTTAACTTAATATTGTTAAATTAATTATAAAATACATTGTGTAGCACTGATATATTTATAAATGTAATATATCAGTGCAAATGTGTATTTCATTTTTTATCATGACAAAAAATGCATTTTGTTTGTTTACTTTAAAAAAACTGATAATTTTTTTAAATAATCTTTTGTTTTCGATTTTTCAATAAGCTCGCGCCCCCCAAGGGGGGCGCGCCCCACAGTTTGAGAAACGCTGACCTAGGCATTATAAAGAATGCCTAAAACGAGCCTTCAATGTATAAAATTTCATATTTCACACATTGTCTAGGCATTTTATCCGGCAAAGTATGAAATACATCTCTGGTTCGTTTCGAATATTATGTGGCAAAATACAAAACTCTCTTAACCCGTCCCTCAGGCTCTGAATTTGTCCGTTGCGCTTTGTGATTTGTTCGGAAGTATCCAAAATACTCAATTTTACTTAAGCTTGTTCAACAAAAAATTGATTTTTCCTGTGCCGCACATCGGCGTAACCTGCCTTGAATGAGCATCATATCAAAAATTCTTTGGGGTCCCTTTTTTGAAAAATAAATAAAAATGATCGCATTGATAAAACTTATTTGAAAGTGTCAAGTGAGTGAATATTAACGTCGCACTGTGTTCAGCTTCACGAAGGCTTTTGGCGACGGACCACGTAATTTTTGAATCATGGTTAAGTGACGTGGACGACACCTGAGCTGGCCACACCAGCGGGGGACGTTTCAACTCTCGACAGATTTAGCGTGCATCGCTGCCCTACACGGCGGGTCTTTAGTGGTACTGGGCTCGAATTCATGGCATGCCTGCTTGACCACTGGGCTACAGCAGCCTCGAAAGTGTCAAAGCAAGTATACATAGACATATATATTGAAGAACTTTATTACTTATTTTCATTTGTTTAATAGGTGCTTTTCTCGATTTTTTTCCCGCGTCAAACACATTTATAATAATATCCATAGCAGATTATTTTAGTTTTTCAAGTTAATTTGTTTCTTTTGACAGTTTTGCTAAGTCCGAAAACCGATTTTGGCCTATGAAAGCTATAAGATGATTTTAAATAATTTTTAGCTTAGAAAACCTTTTAGAGCTGTTGCAGTTGTGACAGGAAGAGTAAAAAGTAGTAGGCATGCTATAAGAGCATTCAGAAAAATGTAGGTGAGGCTATTGATATTGTGACGGGGCTTTTTTCGCGATTTTTATTAACTGTCCTCTCGGGGTTCTTTGGGGCCAGAATGGCAATTCTTTCCAACCAACTCAAGAAGAACGCGTGTATATGTAAATTAGGAATCCTATATGTATGGGAAGTTTAGCATCCGCGAGGTCGTTAAGTGAAGTTGCTAGCTGTGGTTGCTAAGTATAAAGGTAGTTGCAATGTGATATGAGATATAATTTAGAAGAGGAGTCTTAATCCTGAAAATTAGCCTAACAGTGCCGGTGAAGATTAATCAAAAGCGGGTCCGAGCTCAACGGAGTATAGCCGAATCAAAGCCAGAACAGAAGTGATAAGGACCGTAGCTGTTTATCTAGGATACAGCGGTAAGATTGATAAGTTAAACTTTAAGTATAAAGCCTTTACTAGTGATATAGTATTTAATCTATGATGTTAGGTTCAGTGGTTAGTTGCGCTATCGATTGGTAATACGTGTTGTGTCTTCTCGTTCTTGATCATACTCCTTATTCTTGTTGTTGTATAGTGTTTAAACTAAGATCTTAATAAACAGATTTTAGTATGAATGACTTTAGTAGTTATTCGTTCCTTCCGACAGAAACAGGTCACGTGGATAGTGTAGAACGGAGGTCCCCATCGGCGGGAACCTCACAATTTTAATTAACAATAGTTCTGTGAACTCCTTGATATAATAATTTACTCAATTACGGATTTTAAGCAGCTTTTTTAAGCAATTAATTGTTCATAGATATTGTGTGTTAAGTATTTATCCTATTCAGTAGCTATTATTACTGCCTGTTTTTTTTAATTTTTTTTTTTTTTTTTACTTCTTAGTTTGAAAAGAATAAATGTTTATCTGGTTGTAAGATTTCGAAAATATTGCTAGGATCAAGGAAACTGAAATCTTTGTCGGGTTTGAGATATTAACATATCTAGACAGCGATAGTACACATTCACTTTGAAAGACGGTTTCGGATCTCTGAAATTCTCTCATCTTCTGATAACTCATCAAAAAAGCGTTTTCTCTTTTGTTTCTGAAAACATGGCACATTACACCCCATTCATTTGCAAAATCTCCGGAGTCCTTTAGAGTTCGGTCCTAGGAGAGCCCACACCCTTGGCTCGAATTATTTTGGTTGGTGATAATTGTGCTATCTTGGTAACCCTACTTTGATGCACTTGATATGGTAAACCTAACTATTTCTCGAATTTTCGTATTTTGTCGGTGGGCATTTCGAATATCATTTTGTTGTTGGGCACTGGGCGGGAAATATGGCTGTGTGTGAGTGAATATACCTTAGAATTTTTTTTTACTTTGTTGAAGGCGGAAGGTAAGATTGAATTTATTGAATGGTGTATGAAGGAAGGATTGATTGCTCCGACTTATGAATGTTCTAAATGTGATGAGCGAATGGAACTATACGAACGAAAGCGCTTTCTTCAAAATCGTACCAGCCACGCCGAAGGCATGTTCGACCATTACTTCGCAGAAGTATATATGGTGACGCTCAAACGATCAATGGTTTAGCGATGAGACTTTTTTAAAATCTGTTGTTACGCTGTACCCTCCACTCGGAAAAGATAAGCAGTAAGAAAGTAAGTGCTGTTTTTATATTTTTTATCTTAAATGTTTAATTTCTGTATTGTTTACATATATGTTAATTACGCATCCTCCTTATCCCGCTATATTCACTTGCCGACATTGTCAGCTGCGCTTGGCGACATATCATTCTGGCTTGGCGCTTTTTTCAGTTTGTCGCCAAGGATGTGGGCTCTCCTAGGATTTTACCTCTTTTAGCAAACAGCTGAGTAAATTTTGTCAAATTAGTGCCATTCTGCTCAGACGATAATTCAACAGAGTATTAGCTTTTCGTAGGTCATTTCTGTTCATGCTGTAGAGATATAGAAATAGAGTCTATGCTTTCATATAACCAAGAAAAAAAGGGTCCCAAGCCTTTTATAAAATCATACTGTCTAATATAGTAATTATATCTTTATACTCGCCACGTTTACCTTTTTTAGTTGAAATTAAATTAAGTTTAGAAAATGCTTTTATTATTACTGAAAAGCAAATCTATACCAAATGATTTTTAAAATATTATTAACCTTTATTGGATTTTAGCATAGCAGTATAACATAGACCTTTATATTGAAAATAGCGATTTTTCTTCTTATCTCACACAGTATTAACAAATCCATTAAATACAAGTAGTGACGAATAATTTAATATTATTATTTCAAATACAATTAATTTCTTGTCCTATGTGTTGAGGCAATATGTATGCATTTCTCATTTTATTTTAATTTACTGAAACATGAATGTTTTGAAGTTCGTGATAAATGTATGGAATTTTTAAACTACGTTCTTAATTTCATAATAACGGGATTTAAAAGAACGTAACTCCTTTTTCACTCTACAAATATATTATTTATTTTGCATGGTTTTATACGATGTTTCATGTAACTTATCAACAGAATAAAATAAAGTCGGATGCAATATGAACTCTATTGTACAGGGGGATTCACTACCAAATCGACAAACGTGCAGAGTGTGTAGGGGGTACCGACACAGCATGAAATCACATAGGAATGCAAGGTCACCAATGCTGTAGTTGCGAGCTAAGGTGCAAAGAAACACAGAGAAAAAGAACAGAAACAGCAATACATTAATGAAACAGAAAATATTTTATTGATAGATTATACTAAAGCAGGTGTTCTAAATTACGACCATAAGTCATTCAAAACAACTGACAGTGGTGCTGCATGGAATTCCTTACGTTCTCGAAGATTACTGGCATGTCCGTTTTTTTTCCGTTGGTTAGGTATTAGAAGTGAGTCTTCAACTGAAGGAACGGCGTCTCGACCAAACTCTTCATGTGACCAAAAAACCAGACTCGCCCCCTTCGCCCATTGCAAAATCAGTGATATGGAACACCTTTGTTCCAGTTGAATGGAAGGAAGACTAGCCATATCCAAAAACAATCTTATTTATTCATCACACAATTAGTAACACAATTCCAAATAATTTCAAAAAAGAGATGTTCTCCCAAAATTCAATATGGGGATTAATAAAAAAGAAAGGGGGGATTTTTAAAACCTATCTACTTAAATCTGATCAAATCTACTTTCCAGATCCCCAACCCAATTTAAAAGGGGGATCAATCGTCTTTAATCCCACCAAAAACAGAAATATGCTTTAAATTGAATGATACCGATCCTGCATCTATCCCCCTTCTCTCTCTCCCCCACTTTTTCTTTCTAGCTTGAAAACCTAGACTATATCTGAACCTAATTTACGTAATCAAGATTTTTTTTAAGGGGGTTTTGTGAAAAACTCAAATTGATAAACCAAAGATTTCCCAAAGGATTACTTTAAAGAAAAGTGGATAGATCCGTCCCGTAACGTCCTGGTACAACTGCCGGCAGCGTCCCTACGGTCCCTACGTGAACAGCACTGAAAGTTTTCGTTTGAATGCAAGTTTCTTCACTACCCCGGGGAGGGTCCAAATAACGACTTCCAGCGGGGTCTGTTTTCCCCAAACCTTCCGTTCAGCGCCACCTACCCCGCTGCCTGGGTGATCAGAACGTGGGGGAAATTTCCCTCGGGCCGCTGTCAGGTCAGCCAGATGACTTCTGATCAAAATTTTTAAACACCTCTTTTAACAGCTGTTATGTTTGTTGGTTTGAATATTTGAACATTTGCATTGAAGCGATCAAACGTTCTTCGTTAATAATTTTTTTAAAAATGAGGTAAAAGTCATCTCACAAAAACAACTATACAGTTAAAACACAGTTAACACAAGTACACATTCACATTTACAGTTATCATGACAACAGCCTTCCAATAATTTTTTTTCTGTCCCATTAATGTGTTGCTGTTTCCGTTCTTTTTTTCCGCTACTTTGTACCCTTTCTTGCAATTACGGTATTTGCTTTCCTATGTGATTTCGAGTCGTTTCTGTATTCCCCACACACCTTGCAAGTTTGTCGGTCTGGTAGTGAATCCCCCTGTATAGTATTAGGAAGAAAAATCCTACCATATATATATATCATATTACAACACAAATGAGCCAGACTTGTTGAATGTATTTAAAAAAAAAAATGTATCGGGCTACTCAAGAAGTATTAAATTCCTTCTATTTTATTTACTGGGGAGTACTTTTCTCGTTTTTGTGTAACTTTCCACTTTATATTTCACGTAAAATCACTTTAGATTGATTTTGGGTGTATCTGAATTTATTCCGGAGCAAGTTTAAATACTATTAAATTAAAATTATTAAATCAAAACTATTTTAAAAGTAAATAATCAACATCCCACCTTCAGCGGGCCGAGGTAAAATTATCAAACCTTGGCTGGTCCACTGGGATAAAATTGAGTTATTTTATGTACTTCATGAAGCCCATTTGGCTATTAGATATGGAAGGACATGACAGAATTCCGAAATCATTAGAAGCCCGTAATTTTTTTAATGTAGCTCAAAAAATGTATTTTTTTCATCATCAACTTTTCGTTGGGTCATATTATCAAAATATTTAAAGGGCATAACTTTAAAACCCCTAAGTACAACATTGGGGGAAAAGCCAAATAATTTAAATCCCTTAAAAGTATCAATTAGGAGGCATTTATGATGCTCTGTTTAGTATTTATAATAATGCTGAAACTGACAACTCTATAAAAGATGAGGCCTCTGGGTTACTAAATTCTAGTAAACAATTTAAAGTTCTTATGCTCCATCACTATTTGGTATAAAATCTTAAATTGCATAAATTCGATAAGCAAGCTATTGCAAACAAAAGATTATGATCTACCATCCGCTATGGAACTCTAAAAAATTGTAAGGATTTTTTTAATGATCTTCGCTCGGATGGGGCTTTCGATGAAATGCTCTGTGATGCAAAAGAACTGGCCGACGAGGTTGATATCCGTGCTAATTTTGAGGTCAAGCAGCCACGTCACAGAGTTCGTTGCAAAAATGTTAATTTTGATTACGAAGTACGAGAAGATCCGGTAGAAGATCCTAAATTAAAATTCAAGATAGTTTTATTTCTTTACAATTGACCAAGCAATTAATGTCTTGGAATGCAAAAATAATTTAATGAGTACCCATAGTAATTGTTTTCAATTTTTATATAATATATATGATTTAAAAGATACTCCTAAAAATTTAATAATTAAAAACTGTAAAAATTTAGAAATGATGTTGACAGATGGAGAATCAGTAGATATAAATGCGCTTGATCTAGCAGATGAGATAATGTCAGTTTCAGCATTATTAGGCAAAAAAGAAATCCCAATAGAAGTTTTAAAATTTATTTCAGTTTTAGAATTTGCGCCCCAAATCTTGCCATCGCATTAAGAATTTTACTTTCCTTGCCAATAAGTGTAGCAAGTGGAGAGAGGAGTTTCTCAAAATTAAAATTAATTAAAAATTTCTTACGGTCTACAATTTTTCAAGAGAGATTAAATGGTTTAGCTACATTGGCAATCGAACATAAAAATAGCTGAACAAATTGATTTGAAGGAATTAATCAGAAAGTTTTCAGAGTTAAAAGTCAGAAAAAAACACTTCTAATTTTTTGTTTATTTTGTCATTTGTTTTAATTTTTAATAAATATATATACGTATACTGTTATGTTACTTTTGTCCTTGCAAGAACTATTCAAGTTTTATAGGTGCGTATTTATGAACAATTAATACATTTCTTAAAAATATTTTTTATACGTTGTGAGGGGAGCGGCATTTTTCATTTTTGTCCGGGGCGGCAAAACTGCTAGAGCCGGCCCTGCTTCTGTGAACTTAAGTGATTTCTCAAGTTCGATTCAACACGTAGCAGACAGAAAATGATACAAAAAAATATGCATGAACAAGAAAGTAATAGAATATTATTATGTGTTTAAAAAAAGACACTTTTTCTGTGTGAAAGAATAGAGGAGGGGAGGTGGCTAAATTACATCAGTCTATTGCAGATACGCATAGCTTGTGAAATACTGAAACAGGAAAATAGCTTATTATGAACCATATTGTGTTATTAAAAGTAAAATGACCAAGAAGAAATAACTTCCTGTGTAGAGGTTTTCAAAGATGCATGGTAAGATTTTTCATAGAACTAGAAGTTTATTTTCACAAGTAACAGTTAGAAAAATAAAAAAAAAATGTAAAAATATTATAAACTTTTCAATAGTAAAGTTCGCAACACTATACAAGTGACCGCGGATGGCCGCGGTAGCCGAGTGGTATAGGTATCGGACCGTGGCTTGTCTTGTCAGGAGTTCGAGCCCAGTACCACTAAAGACCCGCCGTGTAGGGCAGCGATGCACGTTAAATCTGTCGAGAGCTGAAACGTTCTCCCGTAGGTGTGGTGTGGTAGTTAGGAGAGGGGGTGCCAGCTCAGGTGTCGTCCACGTCACTTGACCATGGTTCAAAATTACGTGGTCCGTCGCCAAAAGCTCTCGTGTAGCTGAACAGTGCGACGTTCATATTCAATCAATCAACAAGTGACCGCGGTAGCCTAGTGGTCAAGGTATCGTATCGTTGCTGGCGATTCCCGAGTTCGAGCCCAGTGTTACTAAAGACCCGCCATGTAGGGGAGCGATGCACGCTAAATCTGTCACGACCTCAAACATCCTCCCGTTGGTGTGGTGTGGTAGTTAGGAGAGGGGATGCCAGTTCAGATGTCATCCTTGTCACTTGACCATGGTTTAAAATTACGGATTCCATCGCCAAAAGCCCTCGTGTAGCTGAGCAGTACGACATTAATATTCACTCACAACACCATACAAACAAACGAAAGAATTTCGGGGAATTCTCTAAAAGTTCGAAATTACTTTCAACTGAGTTGCCCTGATTAAGGTTCTGTTGCAAATTTCAATATTTATATCTTAAATGTGGGAGAAAATATCGCAAGTTCAGCTAGCTTGGTGGTGAGGGTCCAAGGGCCCCTCCTGAGCTTGAGGGCCCTGCTGCACGGCACCGCCTAGCCCATTGGTAACTACGCCACTGGTTTGAATTTTAATAACGCAAATTATAGATTTAGGTGCCTCCAACAAAATCGAGCATTACACGTCCGGCCTTATTTGTTCCTTTTATCTCTATCACACACTTCAGCACTAAACTATTTCTACCTATATCTCAAGTCCTTGGTAGAGAGGAGATTTATAGAGGCAACGTCTTCAGGACGTCCCCTACATTCTTCACGATAAAAGTCCCGAACCTCTACCTATTAATTGTACACCCTGGTAACTGAAAGAAATATATTATTTTTTCCCCAGAACTCATATGCATGAATCCATTCATATAACGTATGAATTTCTTTTCGGACCCGAAACTTTAAATTTACATTTTAATTTAACTTATTACATTTATTTATTTGTAAAATTCTTTTATACAGAGAAATAGAAGATATTTACTAATGTAGAGAGTACTTATTTTATGCCTAATATATGATTTTAAAAAAAATGAAAACTTTATTTCCTGTTTGAAAGAATTGCAATAATTCTGCATGCTACTTCAATGTTGCTTTTGTTCATCTCTCACTGAAAAAAAAAAAAAAAAAAAAAAGAGTAGTTCCACAGAATTAAATTTTCAGATTTTATTATGAGCTTTTGTGGAGATAATATTCAAAATGAATTTCAAACTCACAATTTAATTTGATGTAAAGGGATTTTTTGCTGTTCATTCTATATTACATGTAGTATAACGTATGTCATTTAAATAAAAATTATATGTGTGAAAAATCTGCTTCAATATTATAAGAAACTTTTTTTCTATCGTCAAAGATTGTTCATCACATACTTTTGAAGATTGATGTATAAAAGAAGGATATAAAAAGTGTCTTTTTTTCTCGAAGAACTTCTATTACGTTTTGTTTAATTAAATAAATTTGTTTTATTAATTTAGTGACATATTTATTAACAGGTGTCCCCCAAATGAATACGATATCAAAAATCAATTAAAAAAGAACGGAAGGCAAGGAAAATATACAGTTTGCTGCATTCTGCTTTGCTTAAAAAGGGAATTTATTCTCACAGAATTTTGAAATTAAGTAAAAAGTTCGTCACCAGATGCCTTTTGACAAAGAAAATGTTTTATGTCCGTTTCATCAGACACGTTAACATTCTGAAGTGTGAGTAGGTAATAATAGCCGATTCTGCTGTAAAGGCCCCCAGGTGGCGAAGTTGGTTACTTTCCTCCGTTGCTGGGTCGAGTGTCCCCCCTCCGCTGTTGAGTTGAGTTGTTTCCCTCCTGGTATGCTTTTGTTTTTCGAGTTCATGGGGGAGTTTGAGTTGTTTTCCTCCTCCTGCTGAATTAAGTTGTTTTCTCCTGTTGCTGAGTTGAGGTTTTTTAAAAATGTGCAAAAAAATTGAAGTATAGGAATGTTAAAAGTGCTCATGGCGCCACCTATTGGTTAAACTATACACTAATTATAGATTTTAAAATGATTGAAGAAAATAACATTCAAAAAAAAAAAATAACAATAATAAATCTGATTCAAACTAAAAGCCCCAGAAAAAAGTCTCCATAGGAAAATTTTTTTTCAGTTACGCAAACCCTTTTTAAAGGCATACAGACCTAAAAAAAACTTACTTGTAATCTAATGAATTCAATTCTGCAGGTGGAGCAAATTAAAGAAGCAGATGGCGACATTTTTAAAAATCATTTTTTAATTAAAATGAAAAAAAATTTCATTTATATTATTTTAATAATTCGTAAATTTTAATTCAATATAATGATTACACATACACAGAAAAGATAAAAAAGTAAATTGATTATTCAGAAAACGTGACGTATTTATACTGTAATCAGCGGAACGGGTTTTTAACTTTGTCTCCAGCTTGTCTGATCTTGATTCAAAAGGGGACTGAATTCTATTCCGAAATTATCTCAATGCTTAGAGAGGATGGGAAAATTTTTTTAAATAGTTTTCTTGAAATAATTTTTTTTTTTAAATAAACATTTTTTATTATTAAAACCTGTAAATTATGTAACTGAAAAATTTTTTTGAAAATCTTCGTTTAGAATTTATTTTAAGAAGTAAAAAGACATATTATATCCACCGATTGGTTTAAATTTTATGAAGAATCATTTTAAAAAAATATTGTAAAAAAGATTTTATAATTTTTACACAGTATTTTGTTCCAAAATTTTTTTTCTATAGATATGAATAATTATTTATATCCTTAATTTGATTTAAAATTTTTTTTTATTGTTTGTTAGTTTAATTTATGTTGAAACAGGTTTCATTTTAAAAAAAAAAGGTATTTTTAAATTTAAAACAAATTATCTAAGAATGTTTAAACATAAAAAATTTTTTAATAAATTTCTAAAAATGTAAAAAAAAAAACTTTATAAAAGTTTTAAAAATATTTTATAAAATTTCCCCACAGGTTTTTGTTCTAAAAATTTTTTTTTATATAAATTTGAAAAAAATGGGGGTTTTTTATATGCTGAATTTGATTTAAATTTTTTACATTGCTTGTTAGCTTAATTTATGTTGAAACAGTTTCATTTTAAAAATAAATGAATATTTTTTTTTACCCAAATTTTCAAGTATGTTAATCTAAGTGATTTTTTTAAATATATTTCATACAAAACAAAAAAAATTTTTGTTCATTTTTTTAAACAAAAACCCCTAGCCTTCCCAAAGAGTATAAATTGTATAACTATTAAATACAAAAATTTAAGTTTAATTATTTTTTCTTAACTGAATACAAATAAAAAAATACTTATTTTTTTTTTATAAAACTTAAATTTCAATTCAGTATAATGATGAAATTTGGACCAAATTAATTCATATCAGCATATTTTAATTTTTGTTTAAAAAACACATGTTTTGTAGCCCATATGTTATTTTTTTTTTTTAAAGTTTGTTTTAACCCCTTTTAGCCTTTTTCAATCTTATTGTTTGTTTTGTAGGCATACTTTTTCGATTTTAATTTACATATTCTGTCAAATATTTCGCTTATTTTCATCCTTCATTTTCCCCCATGACTTTTTTTTAAAAAGAGATAAATTATAAATGTTGTTTTGTAAAACGAATCCATATGTATTTCATCGCTTTATTTTATAGATAAAAGAATCGGTGTTGTATACATGAACCTTACTTTTGAGTCTTGATGCTTCATGTGTACTCAGTGAAAAAAAATACAAAGAACTTTTGATATTCAAAATTCCATCCTACCTGTATTGGGTTTAAAAAATTTTATTTTCCTTGTTTTAGATGAAGCCCATTAGGTTTTTTTAGAAAATATTGAGCGTCGATTAAAATTTGATTTCGCTATTAACTTTCCCTCCCCCTTCTGTTGAGCATAAAAAATATTTCTCTTCTTCTTAAATTTCCATCTTTTCCGAATATGCTATTTTATTAGTTGGTAATATTCCTACTGAAAGTCATTTACAGCTTTAGTTCTTAATTTAGTATTATAATCTATGTAATTTTTAAGTCAAGGAGATTGAAAATTTTTTAAATGCGAGTTTTCAAGACTAACATTTTAAATATAGCTTTAAATTAGAATAATGGAGAACATTTTTGTTTTGTTTTTGGTTCCAAAGCAGTTAAAAGTCTAGGTTCTTTCATTCAGGTGAGGTTTTTTTTTTCAAAAACACTATTTTTCTTTTTCATCAAACGGAAAGATTTTCTTCTATTTTTTTAGCGGATATTGTATAAGCAATCAAAAGAGAAAAAAAAAAGCATAAATAATTTTAAATTGTGTCTTTACAGTACAATATTGGAATATTTTTCCATTTATAGATATGATTTTTATCATTAGAAATCCCATTTATTGTGATTTCGTAAATAAACCATATTGAAAAACGCGCTTTGTTATGAATCTGATTATAGAGTGACGTTAAACTAGTGACATCAATTTTTTCCCCCAATCAATTGTTCCAAAGCTACGTCATGAAAATGAACCAATCGCTTACTGTTGCCACCTTGTAATACTCTTTCTTTCAGTGTATCATTTCTTTCAAGCTCTGACTTGGGGAATACTTTTCTTCCCATAAAGTTTTAGTTCCAGCCATATACAAAACCTCATGATATTTTTTTTTCGTGATTAGTGAATTGTTTATTTAGTTAACCATGAAAGGTGCTACACCTCTGCCCCTCAAACCTCGAGCCAAAAAGAGTGTGTTTTGATAAAGACAACGGAAAAATTTCTTCGTTTAAACCAGATGCTGTTCCGAAATCATTTCCATCTGTTGGTCCCTACCTTTTTTTGTTTTGCATATGTTGTTCGAATTCACTTGGCCGATACAAGCTCGATGCCACTGATCTCCTACCTACCAAAGATGGAATATTTAAAACCTTCCGTATGGGTTATCGTAAAGAAAAATTTTTGCAATCGTTCAAGCCTTTGATGACGGAAAAGTATTTGTTATCAAAGGGCTCCCCTACTTTTCGAACTGTTATCGAAAATTTACATGTCATATGGCAACGTTATTTCCCCGAAAGGTTTTTTCCCCAAATTTTTAAATCCAGTTTCCATGCTAAAAAAAAACGGAATGGAATCTTGAATCCCAAAAACAGATCACGTCGAAAAAAAATGTTTCAATCATGTTCGGGCGTGTTTTTTAAACTTTGAGGAAAGAAGTGGCAAACACAACCTTTTCCCAAAAATTTACTTGATTTTATCGACGCAGAAATGTTCTCATTCAATGGTTGAACCGTAAATATCCAAGAAATGTTTAGCTTGTTTATATGCTACGGATGTTTTTGGGAAAGGGTACGGAAATCAACTAGGATGGGTTTTTCAAATGAACAAAGAATTTCCGAATATGGTGTTTGCTTATTAAAAAAAATAGACCGGGATAAACTGGTTGCAGATTTTGTTTCGAAACATCCAAAAGGTAAATTACATTTAGATATTTATCAAAAGTTGAATATGAAAAAGGGGGATAAAAAAAGCTGAAATTGTATGTTGTACAAATTCTTTTTTTCATTATTTTAAATAAAAGTATTATTTTTCTATTTCAAAAAAGTATTTTTTTTTTTTAAAAAAGTGGTATAAACCCCAAACAGATCCCCCAATTCGTATAAATGTATCATTCTCAATAAATTTTCAAATTTAAAACCTACTATTGTAAAAATGATAAAAATATGCTCAAAATGTATTCATCTCTAAGTTGTTGTTGTTTTTTGAGGCAAACAAGAATTTTCTTATTGATTGAAAAGTATGCTTTTGCCCATACGTTTCGCTCGTAAAGATGTTTACTCTGAAAAGGTGGGGAAAAAACTGATTGAAAATAAAATAATCACATTTCTACAATTAAGAGAGAAATAAAATTAATGAATATAAAAATAGTATTTTGAATATGTCAACAGTTTGAGAAAAATTGAGTTCGTGTAAAGTTTTCTTTTTTTTTTTTAATTTTGTTTTAATGAATATAATATATTTATTGACATGCGTCACTGTTCTTTCCAAGTATGCCTAGGTATATGCCATTGAAAAATAAGATAAACCGAATTTATTGTATTAGCTTATTTAGAAATATATTTCTTTTCTCAGCCCATCTCTCCCAGCCCAAAATATTGCAATCAAATTCCGAGAAATAATTCGTAATCGCAGCATTTCAAAAATGTCTGTGAAAAAGATGTGAAGTATTGGAAACTTTTTCATCGAAACAAAACTACAGGAAGAAAATAATAGAAAAAAAATAATAAATGGAATGAAACGAAATATTTTTTTTCTTTTATTTGTTTCTATTATAATTTTTTTTCCCTCAAAAATGAATATTTTTTTTCTATGATAATTTTTTTTTTACCTCAAAAAATTAATATTTTTTTCTATCTCATAAATGTACCATTTAACTTCCTTTACGATCTTTCCTTTTTTTTGATATCGAAAATTTTAGATGCTCCTTCGGAGCTCTTGGTTTCTACTAAAAATAATGGGAGGGGGACTTTTTTGTAAAGAGTTTGAGCAATAGCACAATTTTCTCTATTGCGATTCCCTTTTGCTTTAGTTCGTCTCCGATGTCCGTGATCTCGGTGTTTTGGGGTAATCCTTTGATTACTGCTTTTATGGTGTTGGCTGGTTCTATGACATAATGCTCTGTTTTCTTTATAACGAGCAAGTTTTTAATGTTTTCGTGATCTTCAGCCGAAGTTGGCTGGAATTCTTATATAGTTTCCTGTGTTTTTGTTTATCGTATTGAAGTACGACCTGTGTTAATTTCTTGGAGAATTAAATTGTAATTTTTATTAATCCTCACCATGAAAGGTTTAATTTTTGGTTTGGGTGGAAGCGGGGTGTTACTGACTTCCATTGGCGTTGCGTCTTCGAGGACAGCGAACTGGTTTTTAGAGGTGCAAGTCACCTTTTCCAACGCGGCTCGGTTGTTTTACGCGCAAATTTTTTGGGGGTTTTAAAATCCTCCAGACCGGCTCTTTTATTTTTGATTTTATCTTTACTATTATTGTTATTTTGCAATTTTTTGCTAAGTTCATTAGTGTTATCTTTATCGCTATTCTCTTTGCGCGAATTTTTACTATTCTTAGCCTCACTACTAGTAATTTTTTCGTCCTGGTTAGCCACGATCCTATCGTTCTGACTACTCCGATTGGTATGGGTGGGACAGTTAACTACTGGGCAATGAATCAAAGTCATCTCACCTAAAGTGGTGTTTAACTTCTCTTCTCTTGTTGCCAGTCCATCCTTGATTAGCTTCGCTTTCTGTTTAGGGGTGAATCAGTCCTGATCTTAATTTCCTCCTCGAGGTACTTCTTCCCAACTCCAGTGATCTGGGCGTAAGCCCCCCCGATAAGGTATTAGCATATTTGGGGATATCCCGTTTTGGCCGTTTTCCCAAAATGTTCATACCCGTTTCCTATGGTGTGCTTTTTGGATAAATTTAAAGTTTTTTGGGGCCCTAATTAAGATTTGAGCGGTTTCTTCGGCTGGTTTAAAATTTTTATTTTTTATTTGAAGGGAGTTTTTTTTGGGAAAAATTTTTTCAGTTCTATTAGGTAGGTTACCATTCCTATCTTCTTTCCAAAAGTGGGGGACAAGCTTAAATTCTGCCTTCAAACAACCCCTGCGAAGCAGAGCTATCGGTATGTGGGTAGGGTTTTAGCTGGGTCCTTTTAAATATGTAGTAGCTCAGGGTTTTTTGCCGGTCTGCACTTTTTAAAAATTTTTGGAATTTGATTTTTAATTGAAATTTCCAATATATAACATTTTATGTAGTTATATTAGTGGTAATTAAAAATTAGTATTTCAAGTTTAAAGCTACAGTTATAATTTTGGAAACGTGGGGAAAAGGAGCATCAAAAAGGGTATTACCCCCAAAAGAAAGGACATTTGACCGGGAAATTAAATTTCTATAAAAGGCGCTGTAAATCCACTCTCGTTTAATTACTAAACAGGTTGGAAAATGTGCAAGCTTTGTCATTCCTTAGCGACACCTGACGGAAAACGTCCAACACTGCCCAGAAAATTTTCTTGCTAAACATCATTGACATCAATATCGTTAACAACATTCAGGAAAAAGCAAAGCAAAAAAAATTTCAAATTGAGTTATTTATTGAAGCAATATAAAGTCTTCGTAGCTTTAAGCAGAAATTTAAATAGCCATTATTTTCTCACAGTGTATTTAATTAAATAATTTCTTTTTTAAAAAATTTATGTATTTGGCTTTATTTATTTTTTTTTTTAATTTTTCATTACCATAAACAATGGAAAAAAGTAAATGAGAATTCTTTTAAATTTTTTTTTTACCGGTTGCTTATAGTTTTTATTTATTTCATAGTGAAAGTGTTTCATCACTTCATCAAAAATTTTAAATTCCTGACTGTCTAAATGATTTGAAATGGATAAATTTACATATAAAACAGTTAAATGTCTATTGTAGTTTTTTTACATAATTTAAATTTCCAGCATTTATATTTTCACCAAAATATAACTTTCCTGTACTAAAAAAAATCATCATATAAAAAAAATATTTGCGCCAACTGCATACTTGACAACGGTTCATAAATTTTCTCTACTTAGAACAAAGAAAAAAACTTTTTCGAAATATTGATGTTGCTCAGTTCTAAAATAGCAAAGAAATAATTATTGATAAAATTGCAGGATTGCAGGAGATTTTATTGGAGATGCAATTTAAGTGAAGGAAATTTGCATATTCCATAAGCAAAATTTTTTTTATTTCTCACAACTACTATGGTACACTTTAAATATTTATACCTATTTAAAATCTTTTATTTAAAAAAGTGGTAATTTAATATATAATTTTTTTTTAATTTCAGTTTTTTAAAATTCTCATTAGGTTTCGATCACTTACTTCCTCGTCAGTGAAAGTTTCAGTTTCAATGAATTAGTAATAAACATTAACCCTTCCCCCCCAGAAATCTAGAGGAGGGGTTGCCTGCTCAGGTGTCGGCCAGGTTCAAAATTACGAGGTACGCCACCAATAGTCACTGGCGTAGTTAGCTAACTACGCCAATGACACAGTGGGCCCTGTATCAAAATTCCTCCGAAGGCCTTTTTAGACGGGGAAGCCCTGTTAGTAGGACTGCAGTTTCACATGTTGGGGCGCCGTCTACGCCCCTGCCAATAGTTATCTTGCTTTATAGTGCGACGTTAATAAGCACTCCCCTCTCTCCAGAAATCAGTTTCAATTCTACAATAACGCAATAATTGGGAGAATATTACTTTTAAGATAAGCACTCGTTAATTATTATGACGTTTGCAGTTGCGAAACATTATATTTACATTTTTGGTAATACAAAGTACAAAATAGTACTACGAGAAATCAAAATTTAATGTGTATTAGAACTGCGTTTCCCAACCTCTGCAGAGAACGCGATCTGGAATTTGTAACATGAAGAATTCCTGCAGCAACTGCTTTTATATCAGGTGTATAAACTTTGAACTGTCACTTTATTTTCTCCGATAAAAAGTGCGCACCCGGCTATGCGTGCCTCTACCAATCTTATTTCAACAAACAAACAAAAAAATGAAATTGAGAAAAAATATTATTTACATTGTTATTATGGGATTTTTACCCAATTAGCATATTTTTTTATCCAAATCGAAGTACAGTAGATTTAAAAATAATATAATAATTAAGACCCAAAGTACACAGTTAGGTTTTAAAATAATTTTTTTACAGGTTTTTAAATAAATTCAATTTGAATATCTAGAGTAGGTAACTATAAACATCTCGCCGAAAAACTAAAAAAGGATTTATGAAAACATCAGCATCTTTTTTCCATCATCTTAAAAAATTCTCAAACCTAGCCCTAAATGAATCCTGCAAAAGGAATATTAAATTTTTCAACTTTGGTAGATAGTTCCTACGAAAAGTGAAATATGTTAAGCTCAGGTGTCATCCATGTCATTTGACATGGTTCAAAATTACGTGGTCCGTCGCCAAAAGCATTTGTGTAACTGAACAGTGCAACGTTAATATTCACTCACTCACTCACCCGACCAATTTTGTTATATGCATCTCCCATCTGTATCTGCGAAGCAGCAGATCCGGAGAAAATTGCATCGTTTTTCAAAATAAACACCTTAGAAAATTTCTAATTAATGTGCTCCCCGTAGATTGTATGCTAGAAAGAATCTGTATCAAAGCATCTCAACTTTATCACCCTGCATTTTATTAAAAATAAATCAACAAAATTTTTTGACAGATTACCCCAAATTCCTAACCAATCTATCCGAGTCATCCCTGCTTATGATAACTCGGTCCCCAGCTCTGCAGAAAGACCCAGAGCTGCTCTTCACCACCTTTATCGGCATTTCCAGTCCTCAAAAGACTTCGGAGATCCTGAATATAGTTTTTGGGACATTTTTATTCAAAAAAATTTTTTTATAACTTTTAAATTTTCTATTATTTTAACTTGCTTCTTTTTATGCAAGATATCATCTCCATTAAATTATCATCTACAACCCAAATTCATTTGAATCGGTTTTACGTGGTAGTTTATTTAAAATTCAATTATTCTTTTAGTTTTCACAATCTTTTTGTTGATCAACTTTTATTTTGCAAGATGACACTACATTACACACTTTCTGTGTCGATGCCTTCTGTATTGATCGTTGAATAATGACACACCCACCACGATTCAGCAGTATTTGTTTTTCCCCTTTATTTTTATCATATACCAGGAGCGCCACGACATTAATTGCTTTTATTCTCCATTTTTCATTTTATTTTTCAAATTCTGTTTCTGTTTTCTGATTTCGTTCCACAAAAGAAAAGGACAAATCAGAAGAGGCACAGCTTTGTTTCTGCTCCCGGTAAAAGTTTTGGTTAAAATATAAGCCATTTTAGCCAATAGAAATTTTTTAAGATTTTATTAGAATACCATTGTACAAAAGAAAGCATAATTTGATAGCTCTTCATAAATTTTATGGAAATCTTCACGGATTATTTTTTCGTTTTTCTTTATAAAATTTTATTTTGAGAGAGTAATGGCTCATTTTTGTATGGCACCTCGGTGTGTGTATTTTGGTGCTGTGTGTTCCCATCTTAAGTGGTAATCCTCGAAAACCACGTGGAAATGCGTGGTGTCGAGTGAGATCTGAAATGCTGGAAAATTTTATATGGAAAACATTCATCTCCAGCCCCGGAATCTGCGTCGAGCAGGACGCGGCCACCGAGCAAGCTGTCGATGACCAATGCATTAACATGGAGGACCCTCGTCCCCCCACGAAAACTCTGATGAGCAGCGGCGTTGTCTCAAAGCTCGGCTGAGCTTTTGATTGCAGTTAGAGGATCTTCGCCCAATGACTATATATCGAAGCGCACGGTAGTACCAGCCCTTACGCTGTTCCATCTATGAAAGCTGGAAAACCGAATTGCGGGTCTTAGATGACAAGACTAAAGAATCCGGATGGTAAGATGACTGAGTTCTTTACCTGCCTTCATCAGGCTCTCTCGGTTCCTCATAATTATAAGTTTAAAGCGTGGTCGTAAAAAGACTCAGTGTTGAACTGGTCATTAGGCTGTCTAAAATTTCTATTTAAGCAAAAGCCACCAAAATCAAATTGCTCAGACTTGCTTCTACCCTAAGAAAACAGTTAAAAGCGTTCTCATATAAAATAGGCTGTGGTGAAGTCGTTACAGAACAAATGAAGCCTGGCACCGTCAAGACTGCACAAACGACGCCGTGAGGACGTCTCCCCACCCCTGGCAATATGTGTACAAAACTAATTCTCATGAAATTTATTGATTTATATAACTTAATCCTCCAAGAATTGCATAGAGCCTACCCAACTGCTACCAATACCTTCACTAAGGGGTATATTAAAATTGAAGTACAAAGATCCTCACTGAGCCAATCATATAGACATCAATTACTTAACTGAAAGAAACTCCAGTATTATGTCATTGAGCCACTCTCGAACAGACCTCACTAAGCTGGTCAACAAGAGACTGCAAATCTTCGACCCCGAGGATACTAAAAATGATTTAATATCCAGCTGTATAAAATAGTGAAAGAATATCTAACTGTATGAAAATTTGTTACCAAAAACTCTCCCAATTTGCTACGATAGAGGTGCTGTGACTCGTGTGATGAAAATGTCAATGATATTTATCAAGTACGTAGCTGCCTCTGGTTACGTAAATAAAATTAGACTCCTTAAAAGAGTAAATCACCCAACAGCCAAGGTAACTGTAACTATTTCTATCATGTAAGCTGTGAATTGTAGAATGAACATGTGTTGAAACGAATGTGTAGGAAACTGTTTATTGCAGGCAATACGCGAAATCAAGGAAAAATAGAGAACCCTTCTCATAATAACTGCAACGTTATATGGGTCATATGGCCTTCCTCTACCGCATGTCCTCTTTCCCAAGCCCAGAAAAGGTAAGGAAAATCCCCTGCCGAAAATCTAAAGAGAAACTTTGAAAACTTTTCGATCGGGTTGCAACTACATACTCCCCAAGCTTTAAACCCCAATGTAAAGCTACCAGATGCAGTACCACGAGGAATACCTCCTGGAGTTCATGCAAATACAGATTAAGTAATAATGATATTCTAAATTTCAGCACTTAATGCTAACCAAAACACGCATCTTCGAGTTTCGCTTCCTTCTGCCATTCTCGAAATGCAAAAGATATTTGCATCTCTTTCCATTCTACTTAGTGAGATGCAAAATCATTTAATCCCAGGTTAAATCCAGTACAGACAAACTCAACTGTCTACAAACGAGTTTGCTCCTCCCTCAGTAATCTAACTGTTAATGATGTTCAGTTCCTTCTTCGCCTCTGCCATTTCTTTTTTCCCTGAACGCAGATTTTAGAGTGAGATCGCGTATTGTTGAGATACGCGATTTTATCAGATAAGTACCCCTATTATATTTTTTAATCCAAACAAATCTGAGACCAGGAGCATTCTTTTTAAAATTCCAAATTATTCTGTTACAGGAACGATAGACCCACCCAGCCCCTCTGGCAGGGTGGAACCAGTGTAGCCCCACTAAAAATTGTATTTCCACTACCACAGTTTCCCCACCCCTGCCCTCCTGTATTTTCGAACTGAGTGGCAGACTCTCATTATGCTCACGCTAATAGATCACGATCCAATCCTTGCTGATCACTAACTCTGTAACCTTGGTGCTGCCTCGACACTATTTTTAATTTAAATAATATGGCAACCTAGTAGGGATTTTAATAAACATACTCTTTAAGCTGTCCGTATAAGTATAATAATTGAGGAAATAGACTATACGATATATAGTAAGTTGTAATAGCATTGGATGTTTCTTTTCACCCCACCCTCTCCCCCTACTAGATTCAGGGCACTGCTTCAGGCTCACTATTGATTACGTGCCCTTATTAAAACCTGACTGGTTTTGTACCATTGACTCATCTCCGAACTTTCTTAGTTTCCCGACCATAACCTCAAGTCAAGCTCCATTTCCTGGTGGAATGGCAAAATTTGAACTCTCACCCCAACTGTAATACTGGCCTGAGTATTTTACAAATACTCTATAAACTACTGTGAAAAAATTGCTATCTACTGAAGGCTGTGCTTCTCAACTCCAGGAGATTGAGTCCTCTCAAGTCAGAGAACTCACTAGTGAGATTTCACTGCAAAACGTTTCTGAATTCCAAGCCAATGACCTCACTTCCGGAGCCTTATTTCAGCAGGAGCTCAAACACCTATTCAAAGAAAGCGCTGAAACAGAGCTGCAGTGTACTATGGCGCAATTCATCGCATTACCCACAATACAAAAACTGAATCCCAACAGATTTCCTGTAAAATACCTGGCTAAAAGAAAAGTAGACTTGCTATGACAACAAGTATGTGGGAGGAGATCACTCACTTCCTTGGAGCTACTGGAAGATTTTGCCTTTGGGGAACTGTGCAGGTAGTTATCTAGAAGAAGGCTGCTCCTGATTTCAGCCCCTCTAAGGGCCAAAAACGTCACTTCTCGTTCTCAGCGTGATACAAACAAAACTGATTTAATTGCTCAATCGCTTGGAGAGCCACGCGCGAATAAATGATATACAGAACCTGCCGCATAAAAGTTAATTTTGAAAATTGGCTGGCAAAACATTGTTACGTATACCAATACTACTAACGCTGGTCAATACTGATTCCTCCCTCTCGTTCTTCTGAAGTACTACTACATTAAAAAGATCAAAGCCGTAAGAAAAGCTCCGGGAAGAGACGCAGTAACAAAATAAATGATTAAAACCTACTCTACTAATGGCTCTTTTCACCTACTAATATAACACAATATACCATTTAGTTGATACTTTCCGAATGCATGAAAACTGTAGCAGTTATCCCCGATTCTGGAAACCAGGAAAAACCTCTAAGTTAGGCAGAATCTCACAGACCACCTCTTGCTTCCTGTCCTCAAAGCCAGCAGAAAAGTTATTCATGACTGAATGACTTCTAGTAGTACAGGCAAATATCCTAATACCTGGAGCAGCACGGGTTCTGTCCTCGTCTTCCACAACTCACCAACCCCAAGGTAGTAGAGTTCATATGGTGCTGAAAATCAGGTTTCAGGAAATCTCTCTCTCTTCAATGCAATGTAGCCGCAGCCCTTTGACATACAAAGCTTTTGATGAGTATGGCACACTGGCTCGTTTCAAACTACTATCATAAAATTCTCCCACTAATCATGCTTAAATTCTACATTAGCGACAGAACTTTCTTCTTTGCTCTAAAATTAACCGCATCGCTCTCCTGGGAAACAACCCAGACCACAGGCCGGGAATTGTTTCATGGGGTCAATCTCTGGCCTGGTCCTTCTTTAATCATAGCGTAAATGACATAATTAAAAGTATTTTCAACACACGCTCTGTATTTGCATGCAGACGATACAGCCATATTGAGCAGACACGTAAAACCCAAAACGAATACCTTTAACTCGATAACATTAACGAACACCTACTACCCGCGAAATTTGGTTCTCCGTTTGAAGTACCGTTCCCGTGAATAATTTCAAAAAACTGTGCCTTTCTTTCTCCCAAAGAGTCCCACCCCTGAAATCACTCTTTCAAAATCAAAGAATCCCTGGTCTCAATGGTAATTGTAAAATGTATCTTGCTCATCATTGATAAAAACGCTTCCAGTGTTCCGACAACACATTGGTATCATTAGAAATATCCTAAAACGCTACGCGCAATCTTATTCTTCATAATGCGGCTGAAAGCTTCTTCCAAATTAAATAGACGTAGTAATAAATTACGCTATCTACACTGTAGATTTAAAACCCCTTCTCACCTATGCATCTCCCCAGTTCAGCCATGCTGTAGCAAATAAGAACTCAATATCAACCTTCTAGAAAAGCTTCCTCAGCATTATACTAAGACAAATTTCGTTGCTCCACCGGTACATGAGAAATACTGATATTAGAGCCGTCGCATTGGTCTCCAACTATAAGACAAACTACTGTAAATTAGCCTTAACTTAATACATAGATGGTCATGACAACCCGTCTATATACGTGATATTCCTAAAATCATTACTTATTTTCTGTTAGAAGACCGCGATGTCTTGGTTTCAACCCAGATTTCAACCACCCTTTTCCCTTCTTTTTTCCATATATTTTCTGCGATCTGACCAATTGAATTTGCATTCACCGCAGATTAGCCTCCACCTTTAAATTTTATTATATACCCTATTAGCTGAACTCTGGTTCTCACATAGAACGTAATTCTCACTTTCATGTTCCGATTTACTTTCTAGAATATCCATTCTGTGCTTAGTTTACTCGGGAAGGAGTAGTAACGCAATGGAAAAATCTTCTCCGACGATCGTGCTGTTGTTATGGAGTGAAATTAATCCTCCAATTATCACTGATGAGTTATGAAAATGTAATACCTTTGGGCATCGGACAAGCAATTCGTATATTGTTGCAAGAAAGATTATGTCAATGAAATGTTGGACATTGAAAAGCAGCCCCCTGGGCCCGGACCACCGAGCATCATTCAGTTGGTGCCGGACGCCAGCTGGACGAGAACAAAAGATCTAGAAGGTTGCAAAATATGCTTGAGTTTTATTACCTTGCCCACAATGCCTCAATGCGCACATAACTTTTAAGCCATCGTTAAATGCAAAGAAAGATCAGCCGAGCCTATTATTAGGCCCCTTCTAAAATTAACTGCTGTACCACGTAAAATAGCAACTTGATGTGTTGAGCAATTTAAAATCCCAAGGAAAACGTTTAAAAAGCAATGGTAACGTTCCGTTAGCGATCCTGTGCGCCCGGCTGCACCATCAACAAGTTTGCAGTCTCAACACGCAAACGACGACGTCGAGGTGTCCCCCCCAGCGCACCTTAGATAAAACTGGATGGTTGCCCGAGACAACTTAACTTACAAGAACTTCAAAGGCCCCCCCCACCGCCACCCACGTTGAGGGTTATATCAAAATCCAAGCCGAAAACTCGGATCATCACAGGGAAATCACGAATTTCCTAACCACCAAAAAAGTTCAATACTACGTCACCGACCACTTAACTGGTCACAAAGGGCCTCCTGGCCTCTACCGACCCCGAAGATATTAAAAATGACCTCTTTGGGTCAAATTTTGAAAAGCCGGCAATTCGCCAATTCAAAACCAAAAGTCCTTTCCCTTCTTCATGATAAAATACTGGATGAAAATGTCGATAAATTTTTAAAAACCCGGGAGCTGTCCTACATGCAAATTAAAAACGCCCCCTTCCGAAAAATTTAAAAAAACCCAGGTACAACTGAAATTTTTCCATCATGCAGCCAAAATTGAGATGAAAACGCGCTGTCTTAAATGGCGAGGAACACAGGACACCCCCAGTGTTAAATTAAAGAAAAATAATCAACCCGACCTGATTCCCTGAAAAGCGAGGGCCATAGGTCCCTCCACAGAATGCCCCTCTTCCCAAGCCCAAAAAGGAAGGAAAAACAAAAAAGGAAAATAAAAACGAACGAAATACGCAGGCTAACGAGAAAAATTCCCCCCTTTTTTCCGATTTTTTCTCGCTATTTTTGGGAAAAATTCGCAAAGAGGGCACGGAAATGAACCCCGACGTCCAACACCTAATAAAGTAAAAAAAAAAAGGGTTAAATTTGAAGCCGCAACCAAAGCCCGGACGGGATTTCTCCTTTCCCACAAGATTTTCGAAATGAAAAGATTTTTTATCTTTTTTTCCCCTCCAATTGGGAGATGAAAAAACTTGAAATGCACTACCCAACAGACAAACTACATTGTTGCTTAAAGGTATCTGTACCTCAATCTCCTCCAGATATCAATAATGAGTAATTTTTTTCGGCCCCATATTCTCCTGGGAAAGCAGATGGAGTGAGACGCCATTGTTGAGATACGCATTATTAAAATAAGCATCCCCCGATCTAATTTTACTACAAGAAACACAACCTGAGAAAAAAAAATACTCCAAAAATTTTTTTTAATATTCCCAATTTTTGTACAGGGAAAGACAGGGGCCAACTCAGCCCGTGGCTGGGGAGGGACCATCCTCACAAAATTTTTCCCCATTTCCATGTTCACCCCGCCCCCCCAGGTGGAAGCAACTCGTTGCACTCACCCCGTCAGATCAGAAACCCCTTTTTGTTCCCCACCACCCCCCCCAACCCCAAGTACAGAAACCCCGGTGCCGACTCGACCTCTATTCTTTTTAAAGCTTTTTCTGCCGGGATTATAATGCTAACACCCATGGGGATGTTAAACAGTATCCCAGAGCTAATTATTTACTAAAATATATCACTAAAATAATATAGATTTAATCTCTCCTCCTACCCATAGATATGGAACTCATTCCGCTTCCACTTTGGGACTATCCCTTTTATAAAAAACAAAACGGCCCATGAACTGAGATTCCATTTCAAACTCGTTTTTGACCACAATCCTGTGAGATTCCATTTTCCCGGGACCCCCACTTTGAAATGCCCCCCCCCCACAAATATTTACTTGAGTTTTTTCACAAAATTCTAGAAAACCCCGATAATTTTGAACTCCCTATTTAACTCTCCCAAGGGAGATTGACTCCCAAGTCAGAATCTCACAATGAGATCTTAAATGCGCACGCTAGAGTGTTTAAAACCATTCTACCACTCGAACAACCCGGGTGTTCAGGGGGGAAAAAGGAACTTATCAAAGAACGAAATAAAGCTAGAAAACCTGGCAATTTTCCAGACACCCCAACACAAACAGAATTAAACAGATTACAAACATCAAAAAAAAGGGAAAAATTTTACCATAAGACAACAGGATGGGGAGGAAACCTTTTCACTTAAAACAAACCCCGGGGGGGAATTGGGAAAGCATTCAAAAAATCCGCCCGTTTCCGAACTTAATGGCCCTACTGTTTTTGTTCAGCGATAAAAAAAAAACTAAATTAATTCAAATTGCCGAGACCCAAATTTCAACTTAATGACATCCACAACCCACGAAAAAGACGAAATCATCAAAACGTTGTTGATGATACTTTGTTTCAACTCTAACAATCCCACATTCCCCCCTTCCCCATCTGAAATTATTCGTTCATAAAAGAAAAAAATTAAAAAGGTCCAAGAGAGGGGGTCCCCTATATAAAATGATTAAAAATTTTTTTGTTCACTTTTTTAAGATTCCCAAATTTATTAATAAAGTAACCTAGATATTTTCCTAAATCATGGAAACAGCGGTTGGGGTTGATTTAAAACCCGGGAAAAAAGCCTTGCTGAATTACAGACCAAAAAAGTTTTCTTTTCCAGTAAACTGGCTGAAAAAAGTTTTTTGAGGGTCAACACACCTCGAAAAAAGAGAAAATCCTGATTCCGAGCAGCACGGGGTTTCCCTCCCCGTCTCCATCTCACCAACCTCGAGTCGTTGAGTTTATTAAGGAAGGAAAAACAAAGATGAATGCTCGGCCCTGGGTTTCCCTTGATATTCAAAGCTTTCGATAGAGTTGGGACACGGCCTACTTTAAATTAAATTTTTCATAACATCTCCGCCCCCCCTTATCCTTTTTTTATTAACCCGATTCTGATGATCCTTCATTGGGAAAAAAAATCCACGACCAAATTAAAAAATTGGGCGGGGGGCCCCCCGGATCAACTCGCCCAACCCTTAATCTACCGTAAAAATCCGGGTATAACGCGCATATACTTTAAGCTGTTTTTTAATTTTAGGTATATTCCCGTATAACCCCACCCCTTTTTTTCGAAAAAAAATTTTAAAGTGTGTGAATTTTCTTATGTTTTTAAGTCTTTTTTTTGATGAATCATTCCCGACTCTCTTTTTAAAGAATAGTACTTTGAATTATACAACCCTTTTGCACAAGAAGGGGGGGGGGAGACGAATCAGCGCCTGGGGTATTTTTCCCGCGCTTTTCTATAAACATTGATTCTTTTTCCCGTTTCAGGGTGTACGAGGAGGACGATTAATTTTGAAATAAATTAGAACAAGCTCGAGACTTATTACCCTCGCTGCCTGTAGTATATTCAATACTATGAATAAAAATATTGAATTCACTTCAAACAGCGAGCAGTAAAGCTGGGTCCTGGTAAACGAAGCAAAACACAATGCCGGTTTCCAAGATCTAAAGTGATTCAATTTGCAAAAGAAAATGGAAATCGTGCTGCAGCAAGGATGTTTGATATTGTGGCGAAAGCTTCATAAGGGAGTGGGGGAAAAAATGAAATGACAATAATTAACATATCAACGAAAAAATGTGCTTTTAGTAAAGAAGTAACGAAACGGCCTATTCTAGAAGAAAGTGTTGCGAACTGGGTCCTAGAAAATCGCCTGAATGGATTAATTGTAACAAGAAACAGTGTACGCTTATCTCGCCTTGGTGCTAAGTCGAAAAGAATGCCTTTTCATGTTATCTAACAATGAAAGTTCATAAGGTATGTTATTTCTTTTTAAATAAACAGTATTTCGATATATAAGTGTAAATTTGTTTTAATACTACTAAAGCTCATTTTTATACTCGGCGTATAACGCGCACCCCTAAATTTCGATCTTGTTTTTTGTGTTAAAAGTTATACGCCGGATTTTACGGTATATGTCAACTATATTATCTAAAGTACTAATACCATAATTTGCTTGTATGCCGATGACACAACTATACTCAGCAGACACAGAAACCTCATGAAGAGTAAGACGAATAATTCCAGCAAAGGAACGGCAAATTATTCCTTCTTCATTATGAATCAAAATGCATTTAAATTCAAAAAATTAATTTTGAATGCATTCATTTCGGTTCTATTCAGTGATGATCGCTGTAAAAATGGAGACTTGGCCAACGCCTTATGCTCCGATATAATGTGGATTAGTTTTTAACTTAAGTTGTAATGTACGGTTAGTGATTGCACTGTCCATCAGTAGTTTTAATTATCTCCTTGTGTTTTAACTGAAATTGATGAAAGTAGAGTGTTGAAAGTCTATTAATTGGAATTTTAGAATCTATTGGTTGATGTTAAGAATGGGCTCCATTCATCACTAGAGGGCTCTGCGATCAGCGATATATCACGTGATTTTCCATGTGCGATCAAGTAAACAACAACAACCGATCGCTTTACACTTGTGGTTGTGCGCTAACTTTCGAATTTGCTAATATTATTATTTTATATTCTTTAAATTCTTTTTAGTATTTTAAATATATTTTCTAGTCTTTTAGTTTTTGTTTCGTGACTAAATATATATATAGTTTTAGTTATAGTATTGGATTTAAGTTTATTCTTCTATTCTCTTTAGCTTCTCTCTCTCTCTCTCGTGCTTTTGTGTACTTTTAGGTTCAGTAATTCTTTTGTTATTAGAGCCAGCCACATTGTGTTTTAAATAATTATATACAGCGCTCTATTGAACAAAAATTTTTTGCCACTTAATATTGTGATTGCGTCATGCGTGTATATACAAATTTACATTTAATAAAAAGTAACTAAAGTAAAATTTTGCTTTGTTGATCTGATAAGGAATTGACATAAATTTTGTTTATATTATTTGTTTTAACATGTAAAATATTACAATGGACTAAATTCATATGACATTATGATCTAGTGATATTTGTTTTCAATTGTTTCCCGCCTAACTCAAAACACTCTCCTACTTTGTTTTGTTACTGTATAGCTGTATTATTCTTTTGCAAGTTATTTGTTGCTTACTCATATATATATAGTTACAAAATTTTGTGCACTCCGAACGCCAAAAATGGTGTAAATAATAGTTCTGAATGTGTAATTCATTAATATTAATACTTCCTTTTGAATTTATTTCTTTATGCGTTAAAATCGCAATACTCCGCAAGCAATTCCGTTCTTTACATAAAAAATGGCGATAACGGAAACATTGCCGTTGGCATCATTTTTGGCGAACATATTGATGCTTCTAAAAGAAATATACTACAGTTCACAAATCTTGATGTAAACGAATTTTTGAGAAAAATTCCAGCAGATCTTAATTAGGCGTGGTACTCTTTCTGAAACAAAGTATTTGTTTTGACTACTGAAAAAGTCAAGCCAACCATTAGTTAATAATACTTCAGCTGTTGAATAGGACGAGTGACTGCTAATGGAATACATTAGTTATTTGTATTTCTCAGGAGTTGTAATGTGTTCCTGTTTCAGAGCAGATCGGTCAGAAATAAGTATCTGCTCTGTCTTTTAAGCAGCTATTCTACAGCAATTTTTATTTATATTTTTTTACATAGAAACTTCTTATAATTATGAAAAAATAGCCTGATTTAATTGTTATTTTTAATATTCATATAAAGTTTCCTTTAGATGGCTCTTTGCAACCATTTCAGTATTATTGTTAGGATATCAAAAATTTTAATATTATTCATTGATTTATTTTTTTAAATTGTATGTATATATACTGTGTATTATACATCTATTAGACACTTATATGGCCCAATTACCTACAAGAAATAATACCTGTAATAAAGAGAATAATTCAATGTACCCTAGTCATTATTTCTCAAAATTATGTATTAACATGATTAAAATGATGTGTATCTAAAAATCACCCTTAAAAATCATCAAGTATTGCAGATAAAACTTGAATATGTTTTCATGGATGTCAAACTATTATACTATATTGTAGTAATTATATTTAAAGTACTAAAGTTCAGCAATAAAATTCCCAAATCCTGCTGCCACTCTGCCCCAATTCTAAAACTGAAAATTTTTTTGCACAAAAACCTGGTGATTTTTAGCGTTAGTACCCTTTTGTTATTTCTTTGGTACATAAATGTTTCAAAGCCAAAACAGTACAGGGTTAAGCTTTCATTTCGAGCACTGGGTGCAGAATATCTACAATTTTAATGACAAATTCAATACTTTTTCAATTGTCTTTAGAGCAAAGTGTTGTTCTATTTCCTTTAAAAATTACTATACAATATTAAGGGAATGTTTCAGAAAAGTAATAATTTCTGTGAAATTCAATTTATAAAATAATAGTATGATTTATCTATGAACAACAGATCAAAAATACAAGTTAAATTTGTAAACTTTTTAAAAAGTTTATCTCATATTAGATTGAGTTATAATATGAAAGTTTTTGATTAATAATAAATATTTATACATTGATGAAAATGAATTTTATTTTTACAACGCAATGAATTGAAAATAAGATGCATAAAATTTCCATTCACAATTTCTACTGGTTATGTCTCTTGAGCAGGTATTTATGTTTAGTGTTAAACACTCCAGTTCCATTTCATGCAAACTTAAAACTTATTTGGAGAAATGTATTGACATGTTATTTTTTTTTATCACTAATATGTATCTAGAGAGAGTATCCTTTTATATATAATTATATTTATACTTTAAAAATAGAAGATAAAAGATACAGAATTCTCACTCTGAAGTTTAACATGTAAAAATATTTTATTAAAAATTATTATTACATCAACAAGTAGTTACAAGTCATGAATAAATTGTTCCATTCTAATCAAAATCAAAGTTTCTACTACTTATGAGCAAGTTAATTAATTAATTATAGCATTGTTTTACCAAGACAATTCTAAATTTCAAGAAACTTCTCAGTTCTCCAAATTATACTTGAGCAAATATTAAATTACATTAAAGTTTGTCAAAGAAATGTAAAATCAGTACTCATATCATTCCGAAATTTGGAACTTATGCATTAAACTGCCAAATAATTTCTCTTAGCACAAAAAGAGATCAAGAACTTAAAAAATAATATTATTACTACATTTCATGATCCTAATTCTCGATAAATGTCTTACAATTGATCCAAGTTCTTTTCTTGGGTCAATACTTGTAACTAACTCAATGCAACAAATTTATTCAGGATTTATAAGTAGGATAATATCAATATACATGAGTCTTTTTTTAGACTTTTATATATTTATACAAAAATAAATCTAATCTATAATGATAAATTTACGAATTGTGCAAAAACCAATAAATGCATATTTGTTATATATAGTAAAAAAATTTCTACATTTGTATGATTTATATGATTTAAATACATTAAATTGAATTGGGCGATAGAAAATTAGTACTTTTTTCTTTCAGATGGGGCTGCGGATTGGTACTGCCAAAGCAGACCTAGTACATTCCATGGGGCTGGTATCACATTTTGCAAGTAACCACATAGGTGGATACCTCACTGCCGCAGTGTACTTTACACCCAGCTTCGACCCCAGAGAGAGGCACTTGAGCTATGGCATTGCGAAATGAAGCTTAGGGACTTTGGTTTGCTGAAAGCACCCAAGCCAAATGAAAATTTTAAGCGATCCTTAACACGCCACATAATTGCGCGAGACATGGACGTGCTGTCGAATTTTTGCATCTCCACCCCAAGTACACATGCCCGTGATGTTCAAACAGTGCCATTGAATACTTTATCAGTTAATCAATCTTATTATTAACAAAATATCTATCAATACTCCTGAATTTTTAACCCAATAAAAACGTCTGAATGCTATTTTTAAGTACATATTTTTACAGATGTTATTAACTACTAAGATGTTCCTATTAAATAAAAAAGTACATTATGTTGCCATATTTACGTTTTAATGCGGTAAAATTTATTTTGTTGGTTTTATATTGCCTCTATTCTGGTTTTACTGAAAAAAATATGACAATCCTGGTGAATGTACAGTACATTGAATATATTACATATTTGACTGTAATGAGATGAATTCGGAAATAATAATTTAAAAAAGGACATTTAAAGGGATTCCGGCACCTTTAAAAGACCTAAATGCTGGCTTCTGTATTTTACTTCATTATATTCTTTACATTGCTTTTCGATTTGCTTATACATCACATTTGCATGCTCGAAAATTACAAGTTGAAAAAAACTTCAATTGAAAAATGTAAACAAACAAATTAGGGAAGTAGATCATGCCCCTTTTTTAGAAAAAACAAGCTTTTTGATAAAGAAAAGCTATTTTTTAAAAAGTGAAATGATAACTAAAATAAAAGGTGTTATACAAATAAAGCAGGGTATTTTTGAAGTATTACATTAATTTGTGTGTATAATTTTTTGTTCTTTTTCGATGTTCGCATACAAAATTTTTTAATTAAGTCATTTTGTATTAATAATTTTATAATTTTAGTTCATATTCATCATATGTTTTTCATAAAAATATAATGTTTCAATATTATGTGAAGCAAAAACCTTTAAAATTTCTGTCATGATGGTTTTTTTAACATTTTCCTTGAGTTCTCTAATGCAGTTAATACTCTCTAGAAACGAATAACTTGTAAAATATATGGGTTACAATAATATGAAAACGCTGTTAATTTTAAGAAAAGTATGTGGTTAATATTTTAAAATGAAATTTTATTTTTATTTTTGCTCATAACAATTATTTTTTTTAGAATTATAAACCTTAATGTGGTTTTTCTCAGTTCAGTTTTTCTGCATTCAAAATGCTTCCTTCCAAGTAAATTATTTGCCTATTCCACTTCCATTTTTTTTCCTGTGTGAAATGTATATCGTGTATCGTATTAGGATAGATTTTGCATTAAACTTCTAAAAATCCTTAAAAAATTAAAATGTAGGAGATTTTGGCCTTTTTGTTGAATTTACATATCTCAACAGTTTATTTTTTCTCCAAAACTAATTAAGTTATTGCAAAATTGATCCCCAAAGTTGCTTAAAACATCCGTAAGAATATTACAAAAATTCCACATCAAAAAAATAAATAATTGCAAAGGAGTAGAAATATAAAATTTTCCAAATTTTCTTTTAAGAAATTTTTAATTTTAAAATTGTGTGAAAATATTTTTGCAAAATTTCATCTCGCATCATTTTCAAATAAAACATTATATGAAATGTTAAAACGTAATTTTTAAATATTACAATTACAAAAATTATTCTAAAGATGCCAAGTCCCTTTATGATTTTTAACGATTTTACAATTTTTATTCCAAAATATATTCCTAAAAAAATATTCCTAAGTAGTTTTTGAAATTATACGAATTTATCCTGCTATTAAACCACTGTTTCATATTTTTAAAGAACTTTTTCGTATTGTACGAATGCATTTTATTCCAGTCAAAATCAGTAAAAGGAATTGAGATTGAAAAAAAAATCAAAATCCTCTTTAGAGAAAATTTGTTATGCCCGAACTACAAATGGCGCTTAGCCATTTTCCATCCATTGGAAAAATGTTTATCACTCCTAAGATAAAACAGGAGCCTCTGCAAAGTGTAGTGATAAAATCATCCCTTTCGAATTGATCCATCCCGCCTCCCCTATTTTGACAAAATGGAAAATTGATTTTCAGAATGCTGATGACGTCATTTGAGGCACGTGCCAATCCAGGTCAATGGTTGATGTGCCAAGCTTCGCTGAGATCTTTCCGTTAAAAGCTGTTGAAAATATATTTAATTGATTGTTAACAATATTTTGTATATTATAAAGTACGCTACCCGTAAAATTACGAGGCGAGTGAATGTGATTTGTAAAGCGTATAAATGGATATTTATGATATTTAGTGTCACTTAGACAGAAAATGTATATAAAATTGTTTTAAGAATAGAATTGCAATAAAAATTATTTAAGTACAATACTTTTGACAAAATGAACATAGAATGAAACATTTCAAAAATATTCCTTTTGTGAAAATGCTTCTATGATAATATTTTTGCCTGTACATAGCTCAGCACAGAGTGTTCAAATCTGTGAATTTTTGAAATATATAACTTAGAAGTGGGTTTGTCCATGTTTTTACGACAACAGAGGAGAAATTTAAGAAAAAAAACGCCGTTAATTATTTCAATGGGTGGTAACTCTGAAAATAATGTGAATTTTTCTTTTCAAAAAATAGTTCAGACTCTCTCTGGAGAAGTCTTTACTTTATATAAGCACACAATAATAATAATAATAATAACAATAACACACACACTCCCTACAAAACAGTTATTATTTTTAGAATCATCTTTTATAAAAGGAGAACATTTTGAAAAAAGATTATTTTAAGTTAATTTTTTGCCAGGATATTGTTTTTAAACAATTTTTTTTTGTCAAAATGTCCCTAAAACAATTTTATACATGTATTCTAATCTAAGTGACCCTAAATATCATGAAAATTATCCATTTATGCGCTTTTTTTAAAATCACGGTTCCGAACGCAGTCGGATACATTAAGTGTACAAATTAAGCTTTTGGCAAAATGGAGTTATTTTTATCCCACGATTATTTCAACATGATTTTTCATTAATTATAAGAAATGAAATGTTACGTCGAAAGAACATTATATTGTATCAATTTTTTCTTCTCTTTTTAATTGGCAGTCCTGTACATCAAATGAAAATTTAATTATATGGTTACAAAAAATATGGATCAAAAGGAAGTACTACAAAATTTTTAAAGTTTGTTTTTGAAAGAAGTATTTTTATGAAATTTAGCAATGAAAATATCAAATTTCCCCTATGTCAAGTGTTCCAAATTTCTTTTAAAAGATCTTTTTCGATCTTAAAGAAAATCCAGAGCAAATTGTCAGCGCAAACAATGCAGTTAAAACAGAAACAATATCGTATGTGTGCGGCTGACATTTCACGTTGAAAAAATAAACAAAAAGTAAATTATCTAGTCTCGGAAGTTTTTTTCAACGTAATCCTGCAGCAGTTATTAATTTTTTTCTTTTACATGGTAAATTTTGATACATAATGAAAATTATATCTTCCACACCAAGGATGGGTATTAACCTGGCACTTCAAGCTCGGAAAAAAAAAGACCGGGACTTCATGCGCAGGGTATCTCATACTCAAGGGTGTTTACCGTAAAATTTGCATACAAAGGTGAGAAAAGAAGATTCATCGTTTTGTCATCTACGTTTAAAAGTGTCGATCTGTTTTTCATTTTTATATTTGTTAATGCTTAAAATCCGAATTCACACAAATAAGATGTAGAAACAGGGCCGGCTCCAGTAGTTTTGCCGCCTCTCTCTCTCTCTCTCTCTGCACAAAAAAAAATTATAATTAGAAAAGTTGCAAATTGTTCCATAGATGTCATCAATCTATGAAACTTAAATTATACTTACGTAGAACAAAGTAGCATAAAATAATGTATACATGCAGGGTTATGGTACAGTTCTAGGGGTATTTTAATGATGACACTAATTTTTACTAAAATTTGCTACTAATTGAGGGTAATCTCAATAGCAACAGGTATGTCCTAAGTTACCGCCGGAGTCGTTCCCTTCCTTCAAGGCATCCCTGGAGTTATCTTTCAACAGGATAATGGACGCCCACACGTTGAAAAGACTGTTCGAGACCTCTTCAGCCCAACACGTGCAACTTCTTCCTTGGCCTGCTTATTCGCCGTATATGTCGCCTATTGTTAATGTGGGATTTGCTGGTCGGCGTCTTCGCTCGTGATCCGCGCCCTGCAGCTTCAAAAGACGAACTTTTGCTGCACATACAAGAAACATAATTCCTTCTTCCACAAGCAGACATTCGTAAATCTGCTTGACCCATGCCATGTCGTATAGCAGCACTTATTGCAGCGCTTAGGGCTACGTCAAATACCTATTCTGGACACTTAATATTGTTTTTGCTTTGAAAATTTCTTCATTTATTTGCACTACTACAAAGTCGTTTTTGTATGACAAATTTCATTTTAATTTGATGATTCCTTCCTATGGTACTGTATTTTTTAAAAACAGCAGTTTAGAAAACAAATATAGGACAACGATGACAAATGCTAAGCTTAATTATTTATCCCTTCTTTCTATTAAGATCTATCACTGATCTTGCCAAAGACTTAATATATGATGAGAAAATAAAAGAATTTGCAGCACAAAATTGTAGAAAAGTTTTTTTTAAATATGCTATTGTTTATAACACATTTAAATTGTTTGAAATGAAAAAAAAATCCCTTAAATTTCATATATTTTAAATTTTTCCGAAAAAAATTTTTTTTTGGAAAATGACAAAAATTTTAATTATTTAGGGGGCACCAGATATTGTTAGCCCAGGGCCCCCAAAGGTCACGGTCCAGCCCTCTTTGTACAACATTTGAAAAATCACTTGCCCGAACGTAGTCGGATACCCAAGACATCAACTAAGAGATATTTATGATGCTTTTATTTTGTGTTTATAATAATGCCGTTCGAGTACTTATAAAAGATGATGTTCCGATTATTAAACTCTTTTTAAAAAATATCTCAAGTTTATGTACTACATTATTATTTGGTATGTAAATCTTAAATTGCATAAGTGTATTGGCAAGCTATTGCAGGCAAAAGTTCAAGGTCTATTATCTGCGGAACTCAAAATTTTTTTAAAAAGATTCGAAGAATCTTCGATAGATATCACTTTCTATGAAATGTATGATGCAATATGGCAGATGAGACTTATATCCATGCTAACTTAGAGATGATGCAATCAATATCACACACAGTTTGACGAAGAAATTTTAATTTTAAATAGAATAATGAGATGACCCGGTGAATAATCCTAAATTAAAAATCTAGGTATTTTATTTATTTTTCTTACGATTGATCCAGCAGTTAAAACCTTAGAATGTACATTTAATCTAATGAGTACTCACTGCAAATGTGTTTGAAATTTTTATACAATACGTATAATTTAAAAGATATCCCTAAAGAGTTAAGAAAATAAAAATTAAAAAATTAGAAACAATATTGATCGATGGAGAATCAACGGATATAAATGCGCGTTTGTTCTAGTAGATGAAACATTGCCGTTTTCGCTTTGTTAGCAAAAAGAAATCCCAATTGAAGCTTAAAAACTTATTTCAACTTAAGAATTTGCACCAAATCTTGCTATGGCATTAAGAATTTTGATTGTTTGCTAATAAATGGAGTAAGTAGAGAGAAGAGTTTCAAAATTAAAATAATAAATAATTTCTAGATTCAATAACCATCTTTTCAAGACAGATTAAATAAATGTTTTCTTGCTTGTATTGGCTAGCGAACATGAATTAGATGAACAAACTGATTTACAAAAATGATAAAAAGTTTTCAGAATTAAAAGTAAAAAGAAAGAAAGAAAAGAATACTTGTGTATTTATTTCTCAAGAATTATTCCGCTTTATGTGTGTACATATATGTGATCACAATTTACGTTTTTTAATAATAATTTATTACTTTACGAAGAGGGCGGCATTTTCCATTTTTGTCCGGGGAGGCAAAACCGCTAGAGCCGGCCCTGAAAAGGAATCCAAATTTACAATAAACAAGACAAATGAACCAATAATTTCTTTTAATTTGACATAATAATGAAGGTTGTGCCATGTCTCGTTCCGGAAATGGAAGCTCTGTTATGAAAAAAATTTCACGTCAACAACATTATTTCGATTTAATCTAAAATTAAAATTTTTTAATCCATTACTTTTAATTATAACTATGGATACGTATTTACAAAATAATTTCATTGAAATCAGAATACTCTAGTTTACTCTTTTAACTCGGTAGTCATTTCAGTTATAACACAGTTACTCATTAATATGAATTTATTTATAACACACTTAATATATATATATATATTTACAGAGATGTACCAAGCAGAAAGCACTACTGTATTTGTATATTATTTTAAATCTTAAAAAAATACAAAATAATTCAAAATTAAAACATATCATTCCTGTTGCTATTTCAAACGAGCTAAATCTAAAAGATTCAGTGGAGCCAATTTTTGAACTAGAGTCTGTTGATGGTAGATATCACAAAAGCTTGTTTTAACTTCAAGTAACTACTCAAGAGTAAAATAAAACATCTGTTGCTTGCTATCTTCAACAAACTTTTATTGCCTCTGTCTTCTCTTTGGTTAGGTGACGCCGGATATTTCATGGGTGTCCGGAATACCCTTAGTGACCCCAGTCCGAGGTGGGGAGAAAGTTACAGGAGATGGTATAAACATATCAAATTTCATGATTTAACATATACTGCGGCCTCGAACCCTTCAAGGTTCGACATAAAAGTAAACTGACATTTAACGTATACAGTAGAAATAAGAAATATTAAATGAAATACCAGAATCACAATACTAAACACAAATATATAACTGGAAATTACAAAAGAGTTAAATCAAATACACATTTAACGATAAATTCTGTAGATAAGCAAGTCAAATAGTTAAAATGTGCATGTAAATACGTGAGTATTTCTTTTTTCAAGAGATATTTATAAATTTGGAACGGAAAACAAGAATTTCTTTTACAGGCATAATTTTTAACCTGTAGGCAACAGCAGAATTTTCAAGAACTGCAATTTCGTCGCAACGCTGCTCAGCGAAATATTCTGTTTTGTGCAATATTTGTCACCCTAACGTAGTAATTAATGTTTCTGATTTCCCGGTTTTTTTCCTCTTCCCGAAAACACATCAAAATTTCAAAACACTTAAAACAAGTTATTTTAGTAATATCAATTATTATATGTAAAATAAGAAAGCACAACAGGTACCGTTTTTGTCTTCAATTCGATTTAGCTTCGATTCCTCATAAATTTTCAGATTTTAAACGTTTGCATGTACATTTTATTAAAAATGTATGTCATGAACAATTAATAAAAACTGAAAACGGTTTAAAAATAATAAATAGTGTATCAATGTGTATTTTTTTCATCCATTCTCCTTTTGCAAAATTAAGTATAATTTTGTGAGGGGCACACAGAAATTTAAATTCTACCTTTTGAACTCAAATGAAATCTCCCAAACGTTTGATAAATAATTTTCAAATGTAGTAAGTAACAAAATCTGTAGAAAAAGAAATATTTAGAAGGAATAAATAATTATTCTGAAGATGAAATTATTTCTAATTCGAATAAAAAGAATTTTTTTAGTTTTATAAAAATAAATATGTCACTCTATCTTTATTTTGCAGATGCTGTTACCTCCTTGATTTTTTTATTTTCAACTTTATCATATACATAAATGAAAATCTTTCCCCAAATTAAAAGTTATAATTTTTTTTAATGAAATTTATCTCTTTTAGGAATAAAGGCAAGAATTGTTAACGACATAGAAAAAAATGTTACGGTTAAAAATCTCGAAAAAATTTGCATCTAAAATTAATGTTCCTTTACTGACTCACATGAGTTTAAAATTTAATCAGTCGAAGATGAATCAATTATTTCTCTAATGTTGCTACTATAAGAGATATATATTAATATATTATATAAATACTTGAAAATTCATTTGCTGCTAAAGTAACAATTACTACTTAAAAATATTAATTATTATATTTAAGAATTTTATTTGTATAACCATTTTTGTTTATGGATTGCTGTATTAATGTTACATAAAAATAAATATTCATGTAAATCTCACACATGAAAGTTTGTTTAAGAAAAATAATGAATGAAAGTTGGAGATTGTTAAAATATTATCTCCCCAAAACAATTTGGTGGTTCATTCCCTTCTTCAAATTACTAATTCAATTAAATGGCTCATAATTAAGTCAAGTGTCCGAAATTTTTTAAAAATGAATTAAATAAATAGTTTTAAGTATTAATACTTACTAACGTTATTCACACAAATAAAGATCTCGGAACTTTGATCAAAGGCTCTCTCTCTCTCTACGAAATGCTATTTCTTTAAAAACTAAATACTTTCAATTCAGGAAGCGATGTTCAAAGACAGGAACTGATTGACCAAAACCTTTAAGGTTTTACTCTTTCCCAGGACAAGCTGAAAAATTCTCGATTCTTCATGGGTGATATTTTTCTCTTATTAGCGCTTACCCCACAGGGGTAATGAAATTCCTCTGTCTAGGAAGTTTCGGGGAAAATCGTAAATTGCTTTAGTGGGGGAGCTAAAATTTATAGCCGAGGTTGAAATCCCCAGTCCAGTAAAATAGCTACTTCATGGATTATTTAAGCCCCGTGCCATTCCCGGAATACAAAAGTACTGAAATCGACGATTTCCCGGGATCTCTATTTCAGTGCAGTGAAGATCTTGTCAAGATAAGCATGTCACTTGTACCCCTAGGTCGGTGCCCATACACTCGTAAAGTCAAATCAACGTAATCAATATTTAATTTTTTTTTGTTTTCAAATTTTACTAAATGGTCGACTTTTTCAATTCAGTCTAAAACAAAATAATTATGTTCCACGTTTCCAAAGTGTAAATAATAATATTTTAGAAGATAATTTCATCCAAATTTTTTCGTAACAAAAAAAACAAAACATTTTTTTAAATTTGATCCAAATGCCGCCCCTAAAATTTGCCGCCCTGCACATGGGTCCAGTTTGTCCGACCCTAGAGCCGCCCTTGAATGTCGTCAGCATATATGGAATACTCGACTCCAGTCTCCAATGTTTCAAAAAAGTCATACATATGGATAGTGTATAGTAATGGACCTTGGGGAGTCCCTTAAGCAGTGTTTTTTCAGATGAAAGACATCCCCTCCATCGAATTTGCAGCGATCTGTAAGATAAAAATTCATGCATCCAAAGCGCTATTTTCCCAGTTATACCAATTTGTAAGCACATGTAAATGAGACCGTCAATATATACGGAGTCATAAGCACTCTTTATATCTAAGCTAACCCACGAAATATTTTTTTTCTATCTTTGTGTCTGTAATTGCTTTGTAAATTATATAAGTTGCTGTTTTGTTTAATCTTTAAAAGGAAAAATCCATAATGTTGTTGATGTAGTTTTTGTTCTGTTATCAGGAAGTAGGCAATTCGATTGGCTAAAATTCTTTCAAATGTCTTAGAAAAAACTGAGGTTAAAGCGATAGGTCTATATGAGGAGATTTTAGTTTGATCTTTGCATGGTTTGGGAATTGGAAGAATTATAGCATGCTCTCTTCCATTCCTTTGGGACATTGTGCCTTATCAAATATTTGTTGAAAGAAATTTAAGATTATCGTTTGTTCACTATGATTCAATAGTTTCAAGAATTTAGCCGGGATCTGATCTGCACCTGGGGATGTGTTCTTAGCAGATTTTATTACTCTATTCAATTCAGATATATGAAAGGGTTTGTTGATTAAACTGTTATTTTGGGCAAAAATATCCAAAGGAAGTGGCTCATGGATAATATTATAGGATGCGAAGTTTTCTGCAGAGAGTGTTGCTTGAATCTGTGGATGATATATTATTCTGTTATGCATTTGAAGGAAATTCAGTGTTGATTCAGGATTATTTTTCATTGCGATTTTCTTGATGATGTTATAGAATATTCTTGGGTTAGGAACATTATTGTATACTGTATCCCAGTATTTCTTTTTGGAATTTTTGATATAAAATCGGAGCCGGCTGGAATATTGCTTATATCGAATCCACAATTTTGGTGAGATTTTCCGAATGGCTTTTTTTTTCTTAAGTATTTCTTGTTTGTAAAGGTTATGACAAGCATTATTCCACCAGGGAGGGAAGATTCTTTAGAGAATTTTATATTTCTAGTATTATTTGAAATTATTTTAGCAATATTGTCAGATATATTATGATTGTAATCGTCTATTTTAAAAACTGTTGATTTGGCTTGTTTTATTACTGAGGGCCAATCCACTTTTTTTTATATTTCGTTTAATTGGGTTATGAAAATTAAAATCTGTGATAACAGGACAATAGTCACTATTGTAGGAGCGGTCTAAAACAAAAGTGTTGCTGTATCCGATGAGACTTGAAGAGCATAAAGTAAAATCCAGAACACTAGAGCCAACATTGTTTCTATGCGTTTGAACATCAGTATTTAGAATAACGAAATTAGAATTTGCTCACCAATCCAGAAAGATTTCAATGTATTGAGAAGTATGATTTGAGCCCCATATTGGGTGATGCACATGTTTGTTGCATTCATAAGGGTTCGGCTTCAAGTATGGAGATTGTCGGAGCATTTCGCATATTTGACCGATCAAACCAGTGGCGTAGCGATGGATGGAACTACTCATCTCACAATGCTTGTGTCAGTTGCATATCCATTGACAAAGGAAAGATTTTGAACATCGAAATAGTGTCACATTTTTGTAGAATATTCAAAGAAGGCAAAAGTTCCAGGTGCTGCATCTAATGCACATGTTTGTTGCATTCATAAGGGTTCGGCTTCAAGTATGGTGACTGTCGGAGCATTTCGCATATTTGACCGATCAGACCAGGGGCATAGCGTTGGCTTTCGCCACCTGGGGCCTATCGGAAATTTGTCGCCTCTCTATTTTAATTATTAGTCAAGAAAATTAGTAAAAGAAAAAAAAAGCAGCTTTAAATTCTTTTATTGATTAAAAATGCACTTTTCGTGTTTTTTTCCATGCAAAACCTTTTATACAATTGTCAATATCAATAGGTATGTCATGTTCAATTGCTAGTATAGCTAAATTTGTTAGCCTTAACGTGGACATAGTCGATCTGAGATAATTTTTGATTAATTTTAGCTTAGAGAAGCTTTTCTCGCAACTGACTTTACTGATGGCAGATGTTAAAAAATTCTCAACATTAGGACAATGTTTGGTAAGCCATTTTCAAATTTGGATTCAACAATATATTTTAATAAGCCCAGAGAGAGCCGGACCTAATGAGTTCTTTTTTACAGCCTGGGTCTGTTGCAGCTACGAAAGCTTGTAGACATACGCGCTAAAGTTGGAATTCTTCTTTATTAATGTCTTGAAGAGCTTGATCTAAGTTAAGTTCATCCATGCTCAATATCACTTCAGGCCTTAAGCAAGCCTATTTTTGCGCTAGATTCGACAACTGTTAGAATCCTTCTCGAATTTCAGCAGTTACCCTGTCTGTTGAAGAAAACATTGTTCATTTTAAGTCATCTTCGTACGATAACTGAACATCTTTACTTCCGTCGCCAAATATATGTTTCCTCCTGATTCGTCTTGGGGGTTCAAAAGAAATTTCAAACTATTTGCAAATAATTTTGAGGATCATTGACTTCACACAGTACCGGTTGCCAGAAGCCTAAGTAACATAAAAACGAATGCGACTGCATAGCGACTAATAAACTCCCTGCATCTGTGCGAGTATTAATGACTTCACTCGTTCCCGTCAGTTTCGTCGCACGGGCGTGATTTGACGTTTGAAATATTTTTTTAATTTAAATATCGCTGTGCTTTTCGTATGCCGCCCGGGGCCATGGCCTCTTCTGCACCCCCCACTCTACACCACTGGATCAGAGAATCTTCGTAAATTGCAGTACTCTGATTACTATGGTGATGGGGGTTCCAAAGCATATGAATCTGTAAAAAACATGTACGCTCCTAATACTGTTAATCAACTAGAAAGTATTGGTCACGTGCAGAAGAAAATGGTTGGGAGCAGTAGCGCACACAGGAATTTTTCGGGGGTCCGTGGTCGAAAGTTCACTATTCTTGTATCATGCTTCCTTTGATTTTGTCGATTTTCGGGAACAAAACACAGTAAAAAACTAATTATTGAATAAATAACTAGCATTTATTAATAAGATTAATCACTAATAACAAATACTTAATTAAATTTTTCGTACTATATACTTAAAATTGTAATCAATCGGAAAAAAAATCAAGGGCTTTGGGTGGTGGTGGTGGGGGGGTCGGGCCCCAGGACCCCCTTGTGCGCCACTGGTTGGGAGTCATATGAGAAAGTTAAAAAAATCAGTGAAAGGTTCGGGAGGAAAAGGAAAATTGACGGATAATTTTACTGACAAATTACAAAATTGTTATGGAATAGCAATCCGCATTAATGCAAAAAATTTAGCAAACATGCAAAGCACAGTTATTGCTGCGTTTTATCACTGTGTTCCAGTGCTGAAATGCTTATGCATGGTCAATGCCCAACAGGAACAAATAGTTGGTGCAAATTTCAAAAAGCAAAGGCACTTGATAAAATATTCCTCGCCTAAGTCCCTGGACTCCCACAAAATATTTTAAAAATTGTTAAACCGCGCTACTTTTAACTATGCGATTAAAAACGTTTAGAAAAGTGTTTACATGGAATGATACAGAATGTCAAAGAGAGTTTCAATGGTGTTCTGTGGAACATAGTTCCAAAACAAAACTTTGTTGAAATCCAGACTTGGAAATTAGGGGCATATATAGCAGTTCTACAATTTAATGAAGGTGCTAGTGGCTTATTAAAGGGGATAAATAAGCTGGGGTTAACTGCTGGTAGTTATATGATACGTGTATTAAAATTGTGTATGACTATCGACGGATTAACGATGCAGAAAGACATATATAGAAAGAAGTCCGTATATCGAACTTGTTCCTGCAATTTTCATGCATTAACCTAAGCAGTTTGTCAGTAATTTTTATAATGTTCCATTATGTTATTGTAAATTAAAAATATGTTTAATCCTTTTTTATAATGAACTATTACTATTTTTAATGGCGTGAATTAAACCTTAATTACATTCCCACACTTCACGCCATAGGTATAAACTTTTGAAAACTATTTTTGTTGCTTATTTTACAATAAATTACGTTAGGAGCTACACCGTTTTTATTCCTCAATAGAATTTGAATTTTGAAATAATTTGTGTTTGTCATACTTTTAACTCCTCTTGAACATCTGTGAATGAAAAAAATGTTCTATTAAATTCCTTTATACGTAAACAATTTAAAAGTTAAATTTAGAAAAGAATTCGATAAACTGTTGTGTTCTTTCTGAAGAGAAAACGGAGTTAAGGTTTGCTCAAAAAAAATGTTCAGTGTCTGGAAATATCAAATAGGATTAACTTTGAAGCAAAATGATTTTAACACACTAATATTTATAGAATCGTAAATCCGTATGAGAGGAAAAAATTAAAATAGTTTTCTCTCATAGTTAGTTATTTAGAAACTATCTTAATTCTAACTCTCTAATCACCTTATTCAAGAGTTTTGCATTTTTTTTATAATAGATGGCAGCACGACGCAGCAAACAAATCCCAATAATATTTGCCATATTGGGCTGTGGGGCTTTGTTGCTCCGTATCCCACTAAACCAGAACTGATCTGATATCGGACGGCCTGTAAGCATCTCTTGTAAGCAGTGTCTTAGAAGAAATACTGCCTGCGTTCGGCTATTTTACTCTAACTTTTATTCTCGTTTCAGCGATTACAATAAAAGTAAGTACTCGATTGAAACTTTTTTGTAAATGTTATGTAAAGGCTAATTTTTAAAAATTAAGAGTTCCCCTGAAAAACTTAAGACTTCCTTCCTTCCTTCCTGAAGATTTTCTTCCTACAATCAAAATAAAATTATTTTCTTATGTCATATTAGTTTCGTTTTAGAAAACATACAATATTGTTTCTTTCTACTCCTGGTTTGACATGCAGTATTTCTTTCAGTTTTTTTCTTCTGTGAAAAAAAAAAAGGCACCAAATCTGTATCTAAGATTCTTCATGGAAAGTGACATAATGTTAAAGATTGTCGAAATATAATTCCATTTGCTGATTCTCGCAAGAAAAAAAGTTAATGCTCTTCACACGGCACACGTACCGATTTGATGATACTTTGTTTTCCTGAAGCGGGTTGATTCATTAAAATATTTTTTAAAATTCCATTTTTGTGAAGGAGTTAAAATGAGAGCTGTAAAAAAAGCAATTCCTTTAGAATATGTATATCATTTGACTTTATATTTTAAAATGCAAAATTTTGATTTTTTACAAAAATATTTATTGTAAATAAAGGTTATTTGAGCTCAGAAATGAGAAGGGATACAATTTTTATGTGTAAACTCTCATCTGCACACATGGCTACTTAAAAAGAATGTTTTTATAATTTGCTTCAAGTTACCTTTATATTTGTACTATGTAGTAAAAGATTGTCAGTTAAAAATTTTTAAGTATAATTATATATCAATCAGCTATATTATTTAATGTGTCAAAAATTTAATTTTCCTTGAATGTGCTTTATTTTTTTAATAAAAGAATAAATTTTATTTTGTGTTTATTGTTATAAATTAACTACCTTCATTCAAATTTCAGTAAATTTTGTCTTCATTTTGTGAACTAAACATACAATTATGTACAATGTTACAATAATGCATTTTATAATTCATGTAATTATACATTTAAGTACCTGAAATATTAATACCTGTTGTGCAGTAGTAATTAATATATGCTTGCAGTTTTATACTGAGATTTTTTGAAAGACTTTAAGTATAAAAATAAGATTTTTGCATGTTTGAAATAAATTCAGTAAATGTACTATATTGAAAGATTTCAAAAAGTAGTTAAACATGTAGACTGAAACATATTTTGACATTTAATTGTGTAAGAAGTTTGGTTTTAAATTGCAAAATACATGCCCATAATTCTTTTTTTTTTTTGATGGGTTCACTTTCTTTTGAGATGAATATTCTTAATCAATGAATGATATTAAAAATTGCCAGCTTGTTTTGAATTTATAATAAAACCATAAATTCAAGCATAACTTATTGTGTCTTGTATGTAATCATTCACTTCTAATGAAAAAATACTTTATGAAACATTTCTGTTTTGAAATTAAAATTCAAAAATCATTAACTGTCATTTCAGTTTTTTTAATAAATTGTATTACTCTAAAAAGTGAAAGATAATTCTTCAAGATGTATGTTTCCTGTATGTACCTTCCAAGTATTGTTTCACTGATCAGTGCTAAAAATGCTTTGTTGACCATCATAAGTAATTACACTGAATAATTGTTTATATCAACTTCGCTTTGTAACATACAGATTTGAGAAGGGTATGGTATTAAAATTTATTCTTTTAAATCTTAGTTATAGATGCTCAGTTTCTATTTCATAAAGTGTTGAGTGTTTGCTGTGTGCAAAATTGTTCTGCATTTATAACAGATTTACTGAATTTTATTTTCAAACTTGCAACATTTTTTAACAAATAGTGATTCATATTATATGAAACAGAAAAAAAGATGGAAAATGTTGAATTCTGATTCTGAAGAGTTGCATTTATTACATCATCAATTTATTTAATAAAAATTATTTTTAATGTTTCATATTTACTTAATTTGTTTTGATTTTTAATTTATTTCTCAGATTTCCATTACTTTTTGCTCTTTTAAAAAGTTTGTAAGTAAAATATTATCCTGACTTATAACCTTTAAGACTAACTACTTGAAACGTAAATGAGCTGGTTCAAAATCTGGAATTTATTTTTAGTTAGAAAGAAAAGCAAAACAACTCTTAGTTGTGTATCATAAAAATTTGCAACATTGTAATTCATGAAGCTTTTTGTAATACACTGCATTGTTAAAATTTTAAAATATTTATTTAATACAAAGTTGTTGTTTTTTTACTTTTAAAATGTTAGTTGAGAACTTATTCGAGTTTTTGGTTTAGGAGAGGAAATTTTTAACAAATTTTGTATCACCCAAAATTTGATCAAATCAGATTGAAATGAATAATCTGTAAAACGAAGTGTGCTATTCTCTACTGAATATCACAATTATATAATAATGTTAGAACATGTATCTTCCTGAAAAAATGCTTTGATTTTTGGGTTTATTTTTTAAGTTGTGAAGATAGTTTTAAACGGTGGCATGCTTGTTTGACAGTGAATGAAAGTGTTTCAAATAATTGAAAAACATTTTGATAGTCAGATGAAAAGAACTGTGACACTGAGATCATGAAATATTGCATTAATGAAGCAAATGATTTTATTGAATGATTTTTCTCTTTCTCTCTAAATATTTCAAAAAAGGAAAGACACTAGTATTCCAAGAAATTTCCTTTTTACTCATACTAGTGAAAATTATAATGAAAATGTCAAGTTTCAAGCTAGTTTTCAGAAAATAGTGATAATTTTAATGCTAGTTAAGCTTTTTAAATTATAAAGAACTTTTAAGTTGTGTGATTTACTGGTAACCCATGAAAAAATTTATTACCTGTAAATCTTAATCTGTAACCATTTTTATGAAATAATATTGTGTAAACCAGAAATAGTTGGAGGATCATATTAATATTTTTGGGGATTACAGTTAATTATACCTCTCAATGTAGTATAAATATTTTCAGAAATTGAAAACTTGATAAGTTTAGTTTCAATTGCTATATATTTTTCGACACGCCTTTTTAAGGATGACATTGAACAGAGTCTTACATGGCTTAATATTGAGAGAAAAACTCATTTCCTTTTATACGGGAAAATAAGTCATTTATGAACCATTATTAAGTTCCTTACGTGAATAATTACATGTTAAAAAGAAAGATTTCCTGGAGAGGAAAATGACCAGTTCAAAAAAATATTATACAAGCAACTTTCCCCTCTCCAAAGTGGACCTTCTGTCAAATAACATGTTTCTGATGTTTTAAATTTTTTAGATGTAAAAAACTAAATTTATGTAATGAATCTTTAAGAAAATCTTATTTTTAATTACACTAATTCATATTGTAGGATTTCATTTAAGTTTAAGAAGATTTTTTTAAAAAGCTGTGTGTGTCGGCTCCGACGCACGACTGGAGTTTACTCATTAAGTATGGTTGGTTGTCTTTAATTATATATTAGGCAAACAGGGTAAATAAACGCATCTCATAAAACTGAAACCATACATGTATTTTCTTTATTCTATTCACATTTTTCATGCTGATTCGGTAAGAATATACGTATAAAATAATATACATCAATTATGTTACATAAATATACACTCAGGAACATTGAAAATAGCGACCCAAGAAGAAAGCATTGGATTGAAATGAAATTTAATACACATAATGACACAGATGAGAGATTCACTTGATCTCAAAAACAAGACAATTAAACTAATACAGGGTGTGCAACGACACAAATACTGGGCAACTTCAATAGCGCGTTGGACCACCTCCAGCTGCAATACATGCCGCCACACGGTCCAGCATTGAGTTGATTAGACACCTTATGTTGTTCTGAGGCAGATGGGCCCACAAATTTTTAACAGCCAACTCTAAATCATGTACAGAGTGACACGATGGCATCTGCCGTTTTAGCTGATCCTCGACGTGCTCTACAGGGGACAAATTAGGGGAGCGGGCTGGCCATGGAAGAGTCTGAAAAGGACGTAGGAAGTCTTGAGCAACTCTTGCTGTATGCGGACGAGCATTATCTTGCTGGAAAATAGCCCCTGGGAGACCATTAAGGAAAGGTCCTACATGGGGTCGAAGAATATCATGAACGTAACGTTGGCCCGTTAAGGTTCCACGCATCACAATTAAAGTGGACCGGCTATCATAGGCTATGGCCCTCAGACCATTACACCAGCTGTGCGGGCAGTGTGACGCAGAACAGTGTGGGGGAATTGTACCGCTCACCAGGGCGCCTCCACACCCGTACACGGTTATCATTTGTTCCCAAAACAAACCGGGATTCATCACTAAACACAACCTTTTGCCAATCTGTGACATTCCACATTGATCTGGCTTGGCACCACTGTAGACGCAATTGCCGATGTTAAAGGGAGTGCACGGAAAGGGCGCTTGGATTTAAGATTTGCTTCTGCAAGGTGTCTGGAAATTTTTTGTGGAACAATTGCTACGCCTACGTCTGCTCGTAACGTTGAACGAGTCTCTGTGGGGTCCACAAGTGCTTGCCGCACGATCCTTCGATCCCCTCTCCTCGTGGTCTTCCTGGTCTCTCCAGACCCGGTTTTCCCGCGTGGTACCTTCTCGTGTCCATTGCTCCCACAACGGTTTCAACGGCGCACCCGAACGATCCACCTGGCCAGCAACACGGCGCGTCGACCAGCCTGCGGTTTTCATCCCGTGATCAGGCCTCTCTCAAACTCGCTTAACTGTGAAAATGTCTTCTAGCACGTTTACCTGGCAGGTTTCGCTTACAAAGTCTTCCTACAATCGGCGGGTAATCGTCACGTTTATGAAACTTCGAATTTGCGCTGGCTTATATAGCACCCTCTTCCTGATTGTAGCGCCACCTCAGCGTGTATGAGCATGCGTATTGGCCCAAAACTTGGATCATTTGCATATCACATTACGCTGTACTTATTTGCAAAGTTTCGCTAATGTACTTAGCTTCCTTGGTCGCTATTTTCAATGTTCCTGAGTGTATGTACTCATAGTACATGAGTACGTTGTTAAGAAGGTTGATTTAAATCACTGTGAGTATTAATTGCATTCTCTCGCCATTATTAATCACTGTGACAAGAGGCTTGTGGTATCTAAAGTATGATACGTGAACGTCGGTAGATACGTGATTTATGAATCGTGAAAACATCGCATCAATGGTTGTACCATACCTAGTCGTCTCCAGGGTTGGGCGATAACGTTACAATATGGTTACCTTGATATTTTTATCGTCTGGTGGTGTGGATGCCATGGGGATAATATATTGGAAATAAATTTATTGGTTTTTCCGTGGTAACCCTATTAATTTTAGACGATTTTAATTCCGATTTCTTTAAAAATTTAACCATTTTCAGTGTAATTTTTCTATTATTTCAGTCTTCTGTTTTATTATGTGCTTTTTTCGAATATGGATATTTCTAATATGGGTGAGTTCTAGGATATATTTTTAAAAGAATGAGTGTTGTACTTTTAATTATCGCTATAAATCGTTTATTTTCGCTTTATTTTGCGTTTTAAAAATGCTTTTTTTTAATGTCCCTTGTTCGATGAAATTCGTTGAAGGATTCGTTTTTAGAATAATGCAAGTTTTCAGTACTTTGTAATCTCGATATTAATTATTAATTTTAATATATATTATGTAATTATTTTATTAATATGTAATATAAAAATGCCATTATTACTATATGTAATAATCTTATAATATTCGTTAGTTATAATTGTTTTTTTTTATATTTATTTTTAACTATTATTACATATTATGTTATTTATTTATAATTATTATGCTATACGAGTATTCTTATGCATTATTTTTATTTTATTACAATACGATTATTCTCTTTTATAATTACTATTAAATTATATTATATGAATATCTCTTTATATATATAAATCTTTTGTGCGTGTGTATGTGACTAAACTCCTCCTAAGCGGCTGGACCGATTTTGATGACATTTTTTGTGTGGGTTCAAGTGGATTCGAGAATGGTTTAGATTCAGAATTCGGTCTGATATAGCAAAAAGATATTAATTAAAGACCTTAAAACACATAATTGTTTTATCTCTGTGTGTTGTTTATTCCGCTAATGCGGGGCAAGAAAAAAAAAGAAATAAGATTGGAAAATTTCATTTTTCACTCGCCCAATGAGGTTGCTTCATGACAATGACGCCAGTTTGGAATCACGTGCCGAGGATACTAACATTTCCCCGCGCTTTGAATCAGTGGGTAAATTTCGTATGCTTGATATGTTTACTTCTTGTGTGTGAAGCTTATTTTTGAAATTTTATTTATTTTTATTATATTTTTGGATTATCCTTGTTTAATAATTAGGTATGAAGTATTTTTCGTAATTTTTTAGCATAATTTTTGTTTCAGTTTAGTATATTTGTCATTTGGTGTTTGTGCGAAGCCGGCAGCTACTTGCAGTTTATTTATATATTTATTAATAGTTCTAGATTATTTTTTAGCATCCTTATAATAAGTTCTTTGTTTTCATGTAGTTTATTATGTTTATTTACGCACGAGAATGATTTACAGTATAGAATTGAGACCATTGAATTTGGAAAAACTTCTCATATGTGTCCAATTACTTATTGGTTCATAGTGTATCACTCCACATAAATTCATAAACTAGTGTAATTTATAAGAAACATGTAGATATGAAATGGTCCCATTTTGTAATGTTACTGCTTATACCTTTCATTGTCTGATTCCCTCAGTAATTACCAGCTACAAATATTTAATGTTTTTAGAAATACTATCTCTATAATTTCTTATAGAAGAGTATGGAACATTCAGAAAAGTGAAATGCAAGTAAATATAATTTGGGGAATGAATTTATAATAAGATTTGTCAATAACATGGATATTTTTGTTTATTTAAAAATTTTCATACCTATTTCTAATGTTTAACAAGAGATTTATACTTTTTGAGAGCAGAGTGTATAAAATAATAGTTGGTTAATAATGAAAGTTTTTGATTAATAATTAGGAATTCTTCTGTGATAGAAATGAAATTGTTTTTAACATCATTTAAAGGCTTGGGATATCTGAAATAATCTAATTATAAACAAACATTTGATATGTTTTATTGTTTTCCTTTGTAATTATTACCCTTCAAAAGGATTGAATTTTTTTAGAAATGCCTGTCTCCAACATTCAGAAAAAAATGAATTTGACTTTTTTAAAATAAATTAAGAAACATGCCCAAAAAGAAATAGGCTTTTAAATAAAATTATTTTATAGTAGAACAAATTAAATTGTTTTCATGAAAATTTCTCGTATAATGAAGCAGAAAATTCTTATCGGACAGTTTTATTCAATAATCATACTCATTTTAATATAATTTATTTATTGACACTTAATTTTAAAATTACATGAATACACTATAAGTAAATAAAGCAGACTCTATGAATGTAACACTATATTATAAGGACAAATAGAGAACAAATCGAGGATCTAACTGCCAATATTTAACGGTTCAATTATTATATCTCAATTTTTATCTTATTGATAATACGTAATAAAATTATCTGGAAACCTTATAAATGGCTTTTTCAATTTATTTACAAGAAAAAAGTATTAAATATCATCAACCCAAACAAATAAAATGATACTGTAAAAAAAATTAAAGAAAATCCTCTCCTAAATCACAGATTAAATAGCTAAAAAGTCAAATTATGCAGATTTTCTGAAACTTTCGGTCACTTTATTTATCTCATTAGGTTTATGATATAAAAACTTAAATTTTTAAACACCACCACAGGCAATTAATAGTAAACAAACAAGTAATTGGGTTGTCTGTTCTTTAAAATTAATTAAATCTTCAAGAAAAACAACCAGCTATGTGACATAGGAACTAGAAAGCAAAAACAGGAGACTGCATTATATTTGTAGGTTGTCAAAAACTCTTCATATTATTTTTGAGAAATTGTATATGGTATGGATCCCAGATTAAATGAAATATCCTAAGAATTTTAAAATTTCAGATCTTAAATCTATACAATCATCTTTCTGAATTTACATAAAACAAATTAGAATACTTAAATCATGCAACTTATAGAAAGAAGTTTTGAATTAAAAAACACATACAAATACACATAAAATAGCAATGTGCAATGTAACTATTTTTTGTGAAATATCTCGATAAACTTTTTTTCATGTCCTAAAAGTACAATAAACCTTTGTATAACATTTGTTTAATTACATATTACATTACATTTGTAAATTTACATATTAAATACTAAAGCTTATTATATTTATTTCTAAACCACCCTAATTTTCCTTACAATAATTTTTACTTTTATTAATAAATCTTTACATTGCATATACTACATCAAAATAAAATTGAAAAGGATTTTCCTTTTTTTTAATTTCACACTAATTACAAAATTCCTACAATCTGTTCCTCTAAAATATACGAAGCATTATCTTCTGTTTTAATGGGAATATTTGATTTTTTTACACTGACCATACCAACACTTAATGCATACCTATTTCTACCAGTTATTGTATGTATAGTGTTAAATATACTTCAGTTCATCCAAACTGAAACTTATTTGGATTAATGTATTGACATGTTATTTGTTATCACTGATTATGCATCTAAAGTATCCCCCCCCCCTTTTTCATACATAATTATATTTATACTAAAAAAAATTGAAAATGATACAACATTAAGAAAATAGATTTAGAATTCTTGCTCTGAAGTTTGATGCTTTAAAATATATTAACTTCAAATATAAAATTAATTACTTCAAAGTTTGTTTAAGTGCCAAATCAGTACTCATACCATTCCAAAATTTGGAACATACGTATTAAACTGCCAACTAATTTCGCCAAGCAAAAAGACATCCAATTTTTAAAAAATTATATCACTATAATTACTGTGTTCAAACATGATCACGAACAGTTTCCACTATTGGTTGTATATCGCAGCATTTTGCGGTTTTATGATTTGAAGAAATTAATCGATATTATAATATATACAAGTGCTCCAAATTTGCCCTTTCAACACGTCACACAAAAATATCAGTGATTTTGGACAATTAACCCATTAAAAATAATTTTGAAATTTTTTTTCTGAAATTACCTTTTTTTACTGAATTTTGCATTAATGTAGATTATTGCGAACAGCAATTTGTCAAGTTATTCATTTAAGGGTAAATAGAGAACTCTGAAAAAGGTTATATTAAAATTTCGAATGTTTCTATTGCTTTTAGAAAGTAAATATATCCTACAGAATCAAATGTCTATTTTTAAAATCATATTTGGTTTCATGATCTTAATTACTGATAAATATCATAGAACTTACCTAAATACACTTCTTGGGTCAATATTTGTAAATAACTGAATACAACAAATTTATTCAGGACTTAAATTTATAAGCAGGATAGTATCAATACAGATGTGAACCTTTTAGACTTTAATACTTATGTAAAAAAATCCAGAGTATTCTTATGCTTAATACATTTCAGCTGGGGTTGCACAGATTTCTTTACCACACAATGTTGATATTTCAATAACAAGTGTAAAGTCTTTATATGAAATTTATCAAAATTATTGAATTTTACATTTTAATTGTGCAAATACCAATAATTGCATATTTGTTATCCATATTAAAATAAAAGGTACATCTGTGTGAGAAAAATTTATATTAGTCAAATTCTGGAAAACAGATGTGTTAAGAAATCTTTATACTACTACATAATAAATAGATACACCACAGAAATATTTTATAATTTTTATTTTTTGTGTAAAAGAATTATGGATTCAAAAATGACTTATTATTTTGACCATGCAGGAGAGAACAGGACTTTTATATTCAATATATATACACACAAATTTATCTTCTATAATATACACAATTTAATTAAAAATTTTAATGCCTTAATTTTTACCACATTCAGAATGAAATTCTCGATAAATAATATCTTTTTACTAAAATGGTGCTGCGAATAATGGCTTTAAAAATGTTGCATAATTTTTTTACTTGTAATTTTACAAAAGGTAAATGGTAATTTGCATTTCTAATGTTTCAAAGTGGTATATAATTTATCATCAAGTATAAACATTAATGTGTGTGTGTGTGTGAACCTGTAGTAAATTAAGATGTTTTTCATTTCTGTAGTGAATGCTTTTCAAAATTTTTGATTCCCAAAAGAATGTAAAATTATATATATATATATAGTAAAATAAAATAAAAGTGAAGAAGTACTAGAACCTACCGTGCTAAAGAAGGAAGAAATTGGAATTCACCAGACACAACAAAAGTAGATACAAAATAAGTCTTTGGATTAAACTAGAGACCTATTATGATTTCTAAAGCTGTCGCTGAATTAGGCCAGCGAATTAGGGTTAGCAATGATAGACGAAAACTTATTTTAATGTATGACATGTAGGGTTACATGTGTTTTAATATATGACATGTTTTCCATGTAGGTGACATATTCAGATTCTTGTGTTTTTATTTTAGATAATTTAATACAGAAATATCTCTATTAACTACTCTGAAGGTGTGTAAAATAATTAAAATTTAAGTCAACTAAATATATTTTATCTTTTTATATATGTTCTCTATATAATTTAATTTACATTCCTGTAGATATCTATCCATATTCCTTTTAGCAGAAGTTTCTTTTGTGAACACAAAAATAGTAGGAATGGAGCTGGCGACAATTTCTGAATGTTTGGTATTGAAAACAAGCTTATTCATAGTGGTCAGAGGTTAATAAGTGAGGAGATGGTTTATAATCCTTACGCTTCATCATCTTATCAATGTTTACTAAACACTCGAATTTTTTTACCGGGATATTAAAAAGAGTTTTTTTCCTATACAATCATCTTATCTTTTACTGTAATCGAGTAACCATTTATAGTAAAAAACGAAATTTTAGTGGGTATAATGTTAAAGAGCAAGAGCAAAATAGTACACACAAAAAGTATTAGGTTAGAGTTAAACAGGAAGCAAACCAAAACATATGCACGTGCGATCCTCATCACGTGATCGTGACGTCACTTGAATCAATCTCATTGTATTTTGCGTGTTGGCAAACCATCGCATTTGTTTGTTTATACCCCTCAATGATTAACCAAAATTATTGTGCATTCAATAGCATTACGATAAATTTATTTATTATACATTAAAAAATATATCTGTTATGAAAATATCTCGAGTTTGATCTTTTTTATCATTTAATTAAAACAATTTTAAGTTTTTATTCAGAATAGCTTCTGCTATATTCAACTTAGTTCATAGTATACACTTAATCACACGCCATCGATAGGTCGAATTGTGGTAACTGTGCATGTGATGACGTCAGGTATTGTAATAACTTTTTTTTAATAAAAACTTTCATCAAAACGGTCCAGATTGGCACAACTTAAGCAAAAAAGTTTGAAATTTTGGGATTTAAGATATGTGTACAGGACAACGTCTGTCGGGCCGCTAGTTATATATAATAATTATTACTAAATCATACCATATGAATATTATATATAATTACTTTCAAATGATAAGATTATATTATATACTGCATATAATCTAAACTATTAAAATTCGAAGATAAACAAACGTATCTATGCGACTATACGACTTTGCCAGTATACAACTAGGTGTATCTTCTCACGAACCGCACGACGCAGAAACTCGCCGAAGGTACCAAAAGATTGGGAATGATCCGAGAAATCCGTTTCGACCATTTATATTCCAATATTCCTATTAGTTAAAAAGATATTAAAAACCTTAAAACGCCTAATTATTGTCATTTTTTCCCGCAAGGTAACGAAGTTCCAAATTTTCGACCTGTTTTTTTTTTCCCCAGACGTTTTTAAAACACGATCTAATTTTTTTTATGAGACTCGGACAAAAAATAACTACAGAATCGGAAAGATCATTTACTTCGCCACGATACGGTATAATTTATTTTACAAAATAATGATATTTTTTATTTTTTACGATTTATAAAATGAGTCAAAATCGATACGTTTTTATGAGTATGATTTCTAAATGGTTCCGCTTGCGTTTTCTTTCACGTTAATGAAAAGATATTTTACAATAAAAAGGTTCATGCTTTTTTCTTTTAGAATCAGTCATTTAAAAAATTAAATGTCGAACACTTTTCAAAAAATACTCAAAATTTTATTTAAATACTTAGTAACTTCTTTATTTATAAAAATAATCTCACGAAACTTTTTTCCTGTGTGTAGAATATTATCCGTAATCTGTACAAAGATTAAAAAAATTGCTTAAAAATTACGGGTTCTTTTAAAAAATTGTGTTTTTCGTCCTTTTTGCGAGAAATATTTTAGCATTATTTTTGTTTCATTTTTTGTTTAAAAATTACTGATGTTTGCAATCGATGTATTAAGTTTGAAAGCATTAACTTAAAAATCATGCTCTTAAAAAATTATTTTTAATATTTCTTGAAAAGCTCTGTTTTGTCCCAAGATTATTCGCTTCAATTATGACGATACGGGCGTAAGTTTTGCGCATGCGCGATAGAGCAAGTCACTTTATATGTTAGTTTTGTATAACATACTTTCTTTTTTGTCAGATACGTGTTTAAATAATTTACTAAACAATGACGGAATGAAAAACGTTAAAATTAAAATAAAGTATCAAAATGTTTTTATCAGATTTTTCTTTTCTTTTTGAATGTTTTTTTTTCAGTACATATATATATATATATAATCTAGGCTTTCCCCCACACTGTTTTTTCTGTAACTTATATATATTTATTTGTTAAATCAAACACTCTACCGTTCTGAAAAAACAATCGTTTCAACAGTTTCTTTTATTTATTACTTATAGAAATTTGATTTTAATAAATATATATATGTTTTTTAAAAGGATTATTACTATTATTTCAGTACTAAATTAATTCTTTGTTTATTAAAAAATACATCGTCTATTATTTTGGATCAAAATACATTTTAGAGACATTTTTAAGCTAACTGTATGTTACGATTGATTGATTCATGAAAATCTGAAATCTATTTTATTATTTTAGATTCTTATATAGAAACTAACTATGATTAAAAAATGTTGAAAAGTTTTTGTTTTACTCTTAGCATCAGAATCGTTTACTTTTCATTGCTTCTCATTAATAATTTTTTAACTCTAACGCAATATTGTTTTTTATGTCATACATCTAAATTTGAAGCTATATCTTGTCTGTGAGGGGGAGGGGTATTGATTGAATATTAACGTCGCACTGTTCAGCTACACGAGGGCTTTCGGCGACGGACCACGTAATTTTGAACTATGGTCAAGTGACGTGGACGACACCTGAGCTGGCACCCCCTCTCCTAACTACCACACCACACCAACGGGAGGACGTTTCAGCTCTCGACCGATTTAACGTGCATCGCTGCCCTACACGGCGGGTCTTTAGTGGTACTGGGCTCGAACTCGTGACAAGGCAAGCCACGATCCGATACCTATACCACGGCCTCGAGGGGGAGGGGGAAGATATAACAATAATTGTACACTAAAAATACCCATGTTATGCCGGGCTATAGAGAGGGGAAAGAAACCAGTTTTAAATCAAAAATAAGTGGAATGGAACAAATTTCGAAAAAGGGAAATTTTTTGACATAATTTTAGAAATCACTCACATTGTGCGCGTACAAACACACACACATAAAAATGCCGGTGTCATGGGGAAAGAGAAAGCCCGTGTTACTGTTTAGTTCGTGGTGTGTTCGGCAAGAGCGTTCTATTTTTTGGTTAGAGCGCTTGCGTTTGTACCCGGGTTCAAAACAACATCATCGTTTAATTTTTATGATTTTTGAGAAATACTCTAAATTTTATTCTCGAATTTAATAACTTCGCCAGCAATTTTGTAATTGGAAAGATAATTTATTTCGTCACAATACAGGGTTTTTTTAAACAAAACAACTGTACTTTACATATTTTAAGATTTTTTCTAAAATGAATCGATATCGATGCGTTTATATGAAAATGATTTTTAAAACACTCATACTTTGACTTTTAGAGTTAGTGATTTAAAAAATAAAATGCTGGAAACTTTTTTTTTACGAATTTTTAAAAAATACTCAAATTTTAAATATTTAATATCTGTTTATCAAATTCAAAGTTGAAGAAATTAAAACTTCTTCATTTATAAAAATTATTGTATGAAACTTTTTTCTGTGTATCGAACGTTTAAAAAAAATACTCACAATTTTAATTCAACATTTAAGGGGAGCTGGAAACCTCTCTCTCTCTCTATACTAACAATGTAAAACAAGTTGTATTCAATGTACCTTTTCTCAAAATTTGTTTTATGTGGATGCTTGAAATTTTTCATACAACTAAAGTACACCTTTCTTATTATATTGAAATGAGCTTTTAGCTAATTTTGAATTTTTTAATAATTTATGGAGATTTTATCAAACTTTGCGAAATTTGACCCATTTTCACGTAAAAAATTTGTAAAAAATTAATTTGAGTTTTTTACAAAAAGCTCATTTTAGTATATATAGACCATCATTATAAATATATCATTAAAATTACATACCTGTGAACTGTAGTTTCTCAGAAAAGGTACATCGAACATCAAAATTTACATTTTGAGATAATTTTACTGTATACAGTGAGACTTCTAATCGGCTAGGAAATAAAAAAAATAAAAGGCTCAATTTAAAATAAAAGATACATGTTTTGAGTTTATATCAGACGTTCAACTTTTAAGCAAAACCGAAGTACTTTGTTTACATTTTTCACCATTCAAATGGGCGTGATCCCGTTTCAACGATTGTTTAAAATTAGGTTTTAAGGCGTTCTAATTATCCTAGAGGTTAAAGTAAGGTATTTTTAGAAACGTTAAAATCTATACAATTTTAAAAATTATAAAAATCTCAAATTGTAAAAAAAATAAGATTTTAGCTTTCCAATACCCCGTAATACAGTTGTGAAATTTTTTAAATATAAAAATTTCTACTTTTTCAACATGCAACTATTTTTAAAAGGGTACATTTTCGTTTCCGGGGCCTAAAAAGTTGCAAGTGAGTGAGTGAATATTAAAGTCCCACTGCTCAATTATTCGAGAGTCCTGATAGCGAGAGGAAAAAGGGAATTTCCATGACAATATGTTATGCATTTAAAAATGTTCGTGCAACGCCAGGAGAAAGTAAACCTGTCTGAATAACAGAAGCGAAAAAATTTCGAAACTGGGAATTTTAAGTTATACACTCGGTGAAAGCCCGAGCTATGCGGAGGAGGGGGGGTAGTTTTGAATAAGAGTATTAGAAGTGCTGATTTTGTGAAGGAAAGTGAAAGTAGAGAAAGCCCGTGCAACGCCAGGCCATGCAGCTAGTACTATTATTAGTACATGTTACTTTTTATTATATAATATTGATATTCATTAGTCATTGATTGATCTTGGTTTTTCTCAGTCTCTTCCTATATCCTTCATTTGAAATACATTTCAATGTTTTTTCAAACAATTTTTAAAAATTATTGTGTATCATTAAATTACCCCTAGGCCGCCATCTTGGATTTCATTCAAGCAACAACAAGCGCTGCTTGGCGTTATTCCTTTATCGCGCCATATCCCGGAATATCAAACTGGTTCCCTTTATCGATATCAAAATTGAACCAAAGTATGAGTGGAAGTACTTGATACTGATTCCCCAGTAGTTTAGAACCACATTTTGTATATGCTAATAATGTCTCGTGGATATAATCTGTAATACCAGTAACATTCTGATTGACAGAAATTTAAACTATAACGACAACAATGGATTTACCGTTAGGCCGTATATACCCCGCGGCATATATATCTCCCAAATTAGGTTTAGTTTGATTAACGTACTGGGTATTTCTTCTCACAAAATCATCTCATGATTGCCAATTAACTTATGTTATGAATCGATCACGTTTTGATAGACGGTGACCCACCCCCACGACTAAAATTTTCAATTTCACCTAATTCCTCATTGTGAAGCTATGTTTCTGATTTGATCAAAACCATGTGTTTTGTTTGTTTTTGCACAATATTACCACGGAGATCACGCACATATGCCCGGAAACTTTGGCTGTTGAGAGAAAAGAGAACCATATCCCCTCCATTCATTTTATTGCTCATAATTTGATCAATTGTAGTAAGAACTATAGAAAGCCTGGTAAACTCATTTCGTAATGGAAGATTCGAGTTTCGTATGCCGTGGTAAAAACTTTGACTCCCATCAGTAGGTACGATATGAAGTCTTTCTTGAGCTGTGGCCCTGGATAAGGCTACGTAGACCAAAGGTTGTGAATGTGTCTTGCTGTATTTGTAAATAATTTCGTCAAATGTCCCTCCTTGCGATTTGTGAATTGTCAAGGAGCAGGCTGGTTCCAATGGGAAATGATTTCTTTTCTCATGAATCAATCTATTTCGGCTGAGATTAACCATTTCTTTACCGAAAGAAATGTCTTTTGGCATTTCTTCTATCTTAAAAAGTAAAAACTCTCGGATTGATTTGGAACTCGAAGCATGATACTTTCGAATTTTCAGTTAGTGATCCAACCAACAACTCAGAGTGGACAAAGAGGTCAATCTTATTACACATTGCTCAAATCTTTGATCTGATGGGTTTGTTAGGCCCTGTCATTGTCACTGCGAAGTTATTCATGAAAAATCTTTGGTTAGTCAAGAAGATTGGGATCAGCCCTTATTAGAAAATGAAATACAAAATTGAAAGGAATTCGTTTTTTGCCTAAAGGCTCTTCAGGGAATAAAGGTGCAACGTTTTGTTCTTATAGAAAATTACAAGTCCTTGTAACTGCATGGTTTTTCAGATGCCTCTGAGAAAGCCTTTGGTGTATCTATTTATCTTCGTTGTAAAAATTCTTTTGAACAGTCATCGATGAGGTTGCTCTGCAGTAAAAGTAAAACAGCTCCCATCAAAACGTATCAGTATTCTACGTTTGGAACTCTGCGCTGCTGGTTTATTATCAAAACTTGTGAAAAAGGTGATAGCATCTTTAAAATTAAAGTTTTGATGGCGTATACTTATGGACAGACTCAATGATTGTGTTGGGATGGTTGCAGACTGATCCCTGGCTGTTAAAAACTTTTGTAGGGAACAGAGTGTCACAGATACAAGAAATTACAAAATCTTATTGTTGGCAACTCATTAAATCAGAGCAAAATACCAGTGATTTGGTGTCAAGAGGACTTAGTGCTGAAAATCTTGTGAACTGTGAATTGTGGTGGAAAGGTCCAGAAACATTTTGTTACTCTCTTCCCCATAGTGAAGTAACTTTAGATTCTAAAAGTGATGATTTTACCAAAGAACTGAAGACAGACTCTGAAAGAACTCTCAAATTGACTTTAAACTGTTATTTTGAATAATTATTTAAAACTAATTCATATTTTTAGTTTTGTTTTAAGGTTTGCTAGGAATGCCAAGAACCCCCGCAGTAAGCGCACGGGACCTTTAACTTCAGAAGAACTTACAAATGCTGAGCAATATTTAGTTAGAAGGGTTCAGGCAAGAGAATTTTCTGAGGACTTCAAAAAGCTTGAACGAAGTGAGACAGTGTCGAGTAATAGTAAGTTGAAATCTTTAAATCCATTTATCGATGACAAGGGAATAATTCACGTAGGAGGTAGATTGGGCAATTCTGAATTAGATTATGGATCAAAATATCCGATTGTCTTGCCAGCTAAATCCAAATTTACGTATATTCTAATGTTGCATTTTCATAACAAATTTTATCATCTTGGACCACAGTCCCTTTTGCACAGTGTTCGACATCAGTTCTGGCCCATAAGTGGCAGAAATCTTGCTAGGAAAATTGTTCATGAGTGTGTTATTTGCTTTAAAGCCAAACCCCGTGTAGAAACTCAGATTTTGGGAACTCTTCCCAAAGAGAGAACTACATGGTCTCCCCCTTTAATCATGTCAGAGTAGATTTCTGTGGCCCTTTTTAATAAAGAATAAAACACAAAGAAAGAATAACTTGTACAAAGTATATATTGCTACATTTGTATGTTTTGTCACTAAGGCAATGCATATAGAATTAGTTACCAACCTTACTTCTGAAGCCTTCATTGCTTGCCTTAAATATTTTTTGCGAGAAGAGGCAAAAGTGCCTATATTTATTCAGACAATGCAGGTAATTTTGTTGGGGCTAATGTTGAACTCAAAAGGCTATTTCAATTAGTTATGAATTCAAACGAACAAATTAACTCGTTTCCTTCTTCGGAAGGTATTTCATGGAAATTCATCCCACCTAGGTCACCAAATTTTGGAAGATTATGAGAATCATGTGTCAAATCTGTAAAGTATCACTTACGCCGTGTTGTGGGAAACGCGCGTTTGACATATGAGGAACTGTCAACGGTTTTAGCTCGGATTGAGGCAGTGCTGAACTCGAGACCTATTTCGCCTTTGTCATCTGATCCAAACGACTATCAGGCTTTGACACCGGGACATTTTTTAATTGGGCGTCCTTTGGCCGCCATTCCTGAACCAGATTTGTTAAACATTAAGATAAACAGATTGTCTCGGTGGCAGCTAACTACAAAAATTGTACAGGATATTTGGCAAAGATGGAAAGGGGACTACTTGAGTAATCTTCAACATCGCACAAAATGGTACTGGGAAAAAAGAAATGTTACTATAAATGTGTGACATGGTCCTTATAGTAGAGGATAATATTCCACCATGTAAATGGAAACTAGGAAGAATTGTAGAAATAATTTGTAGCTCAGATGGTAAAGTAAGAGTAGTTGTAATCAAAACTGCTACAGGTATTCTGAAACGAAGTGTTTCTAAAATCTGTGCACTCAGGGCCGGACCGTGACCTTTGGGGGCCCTGGGCTAACGATATCTGACCCCTAAATAATTAAAAATTTTGCCATTTTCCTAAAAAAAATTTTGTGCGAGAAAATTCAAAATATACGAAACTTAAGGGGTTTTCTTTTTTAATTTTATTTTTTTATTTCAAACGATTTAAATACGTTATAAGCAATGACATAATTTACAAAAACTTTTCTACACTTTTGTGCTGCAAATTCTTTTATTTGCTGATCACATTTTAAGTCTTTGGTGAGATCAGTATTAATAGAAAGAAGTGATAAATAATTAAGCCTAGTATATTGTCATTGTTGTCCTATATTTGTTTTCTATATAGGAAATTTTAGAGAACGCACGCTACGCTTCACAACCCGTAATAGGGAGCGTTATAAAAATATTTAAAATGGTAGATAAATTTGGAAAAACATCCACAAATTTCTTTTCAAAAATTAAATTGAATATATCACTACAAGTATAGGACTCTAGCTCAGCTTGTTTTAGATAAGTTTTGAATTGAATTCTTCATTTACTAAATGTTTGGTCTGCGCCATCTGAATAGTAATCAATAATAGCGCGTACACTCTCCAAATTGACTTTCTCCTTACGTTTATCTTGCAAATCAGTCAAAAATTTAAATTTCTTACTACATTCTGCATGTACTTGACTTCTTGTATTTAAATCAAGAATTAGCTTATCTAACGCAACAATAAGCGTGTCTCTTAAATTTTCCTGTCCCATACACAGCTTTTTCTGTGGATTTATCCACAAATTTTGAAATAACCGGTTTCTTATTCACATCGCTCTATTCTATCTCTAAACTAGGATTTAATTTTTTTGGCTGCGTCTTGATACTCCTTTAGTTTTTGATCTGATTCATGTCGTACATTGCTTATAAACGTTTCTAATGACATAATTAACATTCCCTTCATAGATGTCAAAACCAAGAGTCTCTATAATTTTTTGTTAACTGAATTAAATCTTCCTAAAATTTCTTCCCAAAATATAATTAAAATGGCTGTCTTGTGTGAGTTTTGTTAATATATTAAATAAATTTACTGCATCTTTTCGAAAATCAATTTTCTCATTTTCATTGTCAATAGAAATGTCTTAAGAAAATTCAGGATATTACCAGAATTATACCTTTTAAGGCTTCAACAGCATCGTAGTGACAAGACATTTGGTTTGATTTAAGCTTCTTTTATTAAGGTAAATTCAGTTATATATATAATTTCACGATTTAGAAGTTCCCACCTATGAGTCGAAGCAGAAAAGAAAACATATATTTGTTACACTAAACCAAAGAGTTCACGATTTCAGTTACAACCTTAACTCATTCTGCATCAACCAGATTAAGAGAATGCGCAGCACATGGCACATAATTAGCAAATTTATTTTTTCTTTTATAACGGTTTGCACACTATTACATCATCCGAACATATTGGCAGCGTTGTCAAATGACTCTGTCCCCTACAATTATCCAATAACATTTCACTTGTTTCTAAAACTTCTTTTAGAGGATTAAATAAGTATAATCCCCAGTGTGACTACTAATCTTAATTAGTGAGACACATCTTGCATACACTTTTCCCCAAAACAATACCGTAGTATAATCACAAGTTGGTCATTGTGGGACAAATCTGGTGTTGAATCTATCGCAATTGAATAGTTCTTTGTGTCATAGTTATTTACTTTGTAATTGTTTTAATGATTTGTGTACGATATTAACGATTTCGGTCGTAATTCTCGCTGTTCAGTATGTTCACGAATTAATAGTTCGAACACTGCTAGCAGTTCCAGGGCACAAATAAAACTACCGTTATGAGGAGAACCAAAAACTTCCTCGGTACAACTAAATGCTCAACCTCTTATAGCCAAATGCTTAACTACCGCAACAACACGTTTGAGGACATTGTGGTAACATTCTGTATCTTTTCTTAATTGCTCCTTTAACTGTTTATCTAAAACAGACTTATTTTCTTTTCGTGTCAACTAAATTAACATTAAAATTTTATGTTCAATAGAATTTTCATGATTTTCTAAACAACGTGCTACGTGTTTCCAATCAGAAAAGCCGGTTGTGTATTGAGAATCTGTTGCAGCTATGCCTTTGATGGTTCGTTTAGTAACCAAACCCGTCAGATAACTTGTTCTGAGAATTTTCCTCCGTTTGATGTGAACATTGACGCAGTAGTCGTCACGAACATTTCGTGGCAATCGATTGACCATCGTATTGACGGATACTGGAACATTGATTATTTGCCCTAATATTCCAAACTGACGGTGTACATGTCTCAATCGCCTAATTTGCATGAAAGGTATTCATGGCGAAATGAGTCTTTCTGATACCAAATCCAAAATAGGAAGATGTGCTGGACTTTCTGCGTATGCAAAAGAATTATATTTTGATAAATTGGGTCTACTTTTCCTACTTAAACTTTGTCGGGAATTGTAGCATGCTTTAATGTCGTCCAAAATTCCCGGTAAAATTGTTTGCAAAATATTTGTGTGTGTGTGTACTTAGCTACTGACGCTCTCAAATCATCTCTAAACCATAGTCTGTTACAAATAGAACTCCCGTGACCGAATGGATTATCAACGAATTGTTTTTTGAAAAATCTTTGTGGGATTTTTTAAAGGGGGAATCATATTTTTTGGTAACGCAAGATAAAATTTTTATTACGGTTCAATGCATCAGTTGGGTCACGCACTCATTTTGTTCAGGCTTTGTACTTTTTGGGATGGCACAGGGGGGTTCACAAAGTCCTTATTAATCTGTTCTGTCATTAGAGGAGTCTCAATAGTCCATAATCCCATTATCGGTCATTAAACTCGACATTAAGACATTATTTTGCAAAGTTTTTTTTCGGGCTCTATGTTCTCTCATGCGCTATGAGGGGAGATTTGGCGGGTAGCATTTTGTCGCTGGATGTCATTGGAACATGGCCCCGGAAGCGAGCCTCCATCCCATATCAAGGAATGATGCCTGCAAGTAGCGGCCTTGATGAGAGGGAGCATCCTGATTGGCTGTTGAGACGGGTGAGGGGGTGTGGTTACAAGGCACTGAAAAGTTTTTGGTGGGGGAGATTCATCCTGAGGGCTGAGAGCTGGTCCTGTGATTTCCCAGGGGGGGAAAGGGATCGGGCTCCAAAATTTGGCCCCGGGAAGTTAATGAGAAAAAAAAATTGAAAGGGGAGATTGCCTGTGGGGTATCCCGAATAATTAAAGTAAAAAAAAATGGTATTAAAAAATTTTTTAAAAGAATTGATATATTAATTTACTAGTTCATTTGCCAAGCAAATGATATCTTTTTATATATTAAGGGGGGGTTATAGGAGTCGAGGAGAATTCTCCCGGTCTTCTGGTATTATCAATGAGGTACAAAATTTTTCGGGGTTTTAGTATATGACTGTTATTAGTAAGTGGAAGAGAGTCGAAGAATTTAGTTGCTAGTTTTTTTGAAAAAATTTTTAAAAAAGTTGGAATTTTAAGTGCTTTATAAATATCAAAATTTTCTCATATACATATTTGCTTTTACAATCATTCGAATAGTTTTTTTTTGGGGGAGGTATCAAGTTTTTTAAAATTTTTCATTGGCGGCGTATCCCCACACGGGGAAAAACCATAACCCCAATATCCGCAAGAGGCCCGTGTAGAGAAGTACTTTATTTTCAGTAGTCATTGTAAAATTCCGGCATTTTAAGGGGGTATATTAGTCTTAGAGCATTCCGGAATTTTTTTCCCGGCATTTTAAAGGGTTCCAAGGGAGTTTTTTCCAGAAATTAGTCCTAGGTACACTGTTTTTTTGAGACCATTGTAGTGGTGTGGAATATAGTTTTGGGGGGTATTGCAGATTTTTTTTTCCTTGTAAACAGAACTGAAAACAGTTTTGTCAATATTAAGTTTAATTTTCCAGGGTTTAAAGAAAGTTTCTGGGAGTTGTAAGTGATTGTTTAGCGATTTAGTAATGTATTTGGGGATTTTTGTGTGTCGGGCTATGCATGTATCGTCCGCATAAATATTGAGGCTGGTCGGGAGGATAAGTGGGGGTTTCATTTATGTAAATGTTGAATATTTTTGGGCCCGAGCAAACTTCCTTGGGGGGTTTGGGGATATTCACTAAATAAGTATTTAAAAAATTTTTTGACCCCCGCACTTGAAAAGCCCCTATTAGTAAGGTAAGAGTTAATGAGGGAATTAAAGCGGGAGGAAAGTTGTAAATTATTAGTTTGTAAATTAGTCCATTTGATCCAGCCCCGTTTTAACGCCTTCTGGATATCCAGGAAGACAGCTCCAGTGGAACGGCCCCCCGAAATCCAGAAGAAATTTTCCCAGTCAGTCTGAGTAGTGGGTGGCAGGTAGAGAGTCTTTTAGTAAAACCAAACTGATTTTTTAAATGAAATTTGTATCCGAGAAAAAAGGTGTTAATCCTGTTAAGAATGATATGCTCGGGAATTTTGCTTAATGAAGATAAGGGGGAAATTGGACGAAAACTAGTAGAAAAATGTATATTTTTTTCCTGGTTTTTAATTGGGAAGATAATAGCTTTTTTCCATTTTTTTGAAAATGTTTTAAATTTTTAAAAAATCTTATTTATTAAGTAGGTGAGAATTAGTAAAGTTTAAATGGTAGTTTTTTTGATCTTTTTTATTAAAATTTAAAATCCAAACCCTAATTTTATTATTTTTTAAATTCCTTGCGTATTTCCCAACTTTTCCAGGGTCCGTGGGAGTAATATGAATAGGGGGGGAGGGTTGGGAAAAAAATTTTCGAGAGTATTAGTTACAAGAGTGTCTATATTAGTTTTAAAAAATTATCTGGTTTTGGGGTTTTCAGAAAAAGTTATCTTAAAATGAATCAGGGGAGTGCATTTGTTTTTGCTCATCGGGATGGCAGAATTTTTTAAATGGGAATATCGGAGCGCTTTTTCGGAAAAATTTTTGATATTCCAAAGGAGTTGTCTTGAGTATTCATTGCTTCTAGTTTAGTTTTCCAGGTTTGATGGAAAATTTTTTAAGCTTTTTTTTTAATAATTTTCGCAGCCCCTTTTATAATTTGTTTTGTTTTATTGGGTTTAGTGTTTTTTGATATGTTTTTTTTGGCTTTATTTTAAGCTTAGAAGATTTTGAATGTGATGTGGGGGTGTATGTGCTGTTCTTTTTTTGTGTTTGGGAGGGGGAGGGGGATCGGGGGCGGAGGAACAGTTTCTGTGAACAGATTGATTTTTTTTTCCCAAATTTTTTTAGGATTATTAATGTTAATTGGGAGTCCAGAATTTGAATATTATTGTTAATGTAATTGAGAAACTAGACCAACATGTGGTAACCCCTAGAGTTAATAAGAATATTGGGGTTAAAAAGAAAATTAAGTAAGACAGGATTATGGTCTGAAGAAAGTTCCGAATAGAAATGATTGTATATGGATAATGAAAGGTTTTTTAAGGGCAAAAATCTAGAGTATTTGAAGAATTATGCCCGAATCTACCCGGGGGATCCGGGAAGGCAATGGGTGTCTAAAATATCGGTAAAGTTTTTTTAAACTGGTTTCCACGAGTGGAAATTTTGGGGGCAGTTCCACGCATTGTGTGTGGCATTAAAATCCCCCCAAAAATCACACAATTACTGTTGATCTGTAAAATATTTTCAAGTCAAGGGGGGAATAGCATATTGTCCGGGGGTTTGGGGGAAAATAAATGCTGGTGATTGTAAGTGGGTTGAAATTTGGGGATTAATTGTAACAATTTGGTTTGGGTTCGGCGTAATGAAGGGGGTGTTGGTGGGTTGTAAGATTCAATGAATTTTTAATTTAAAATAATTGTACCATTTTCGCGTGACCTTCCCCCCCACACGATCATTCCTGTAACAGGTGTAATTGGGAATTTAAAAGTTTTGAGATGGTTTTCCCCCTTTGTTTCCTGCACCAGTATAATGTCAGGGGGGTACTTTCTACAAAAAAATTTGAATTTTAAGATTTATTTTAAAAAGCCGTTTGTATTTCCCTGAACACAAACTCAGGCCAATCAATGAGCGACTAATCATCAATTTTTCCATTAAAGGGATCAAACAGTGCGCCCAATTTTTTATTTAGTGGTTTCTTTGAGCTTTTTGGGGTTTAGGGGGGGGGGGAGAATTGCTGCATTACTGAGTTTTTGAGTTGGCCCTTGAGAGGGCGAGAATAGTTTGTTTGGGGAGTTTGAGTGGGGTAAAATTTAGATCTATTGCTCCACCGTTTGTATTATTAACCCGTGATGGGGGATGAGGGGCCCCTTTTTGATTCCTGGGTTTCCAGTGCAGCAGGGGAAATTTTTTTGCGGAGTGGTGCCATCTGGGGTTGATTTTGGGGTTGGGGGTACCGGCGGCCGGGAAAATGAGAATCCGGGTCTGACTATGCTATTTACTGTGTTGGTGTAGCTATTGTTATTTACTTGAAAATGCCTTTACGAGGCTTGGGGAATTTTTGGGGCATCCTGAGAAATTGGCCATGTGGCCGATGTTTCACAATTTATACAGAATCGGTTTTTGACCTTTTTTATTACACAATCACGCGTTTGATGGGCCCCCCCGCATTTGAGACATCTAGGTGTGATATGGCAATTTTCTGGGGGTGTGGTGGAAACGGTTACAAGAATACATTAAATTACCCCCTTCCCTCGTTTAAGTCCACAGTTACATTCAAAATAGCTTACTTTAGTTAATGAAAATTTTTTGGGATTTTGGATGTTTCTGGGTAACGAGACAAAAAAATTGGGAGCGGTTGTTTATTTTTTTGGCCGATAAGTTGAGAAAATTTTTTCGACCGGGGTATCCTAAATCTATGAGGGCATTATGTATGTCTTCTGTTTTAGAATCTCGGGGGGCCCCTTTATGACCACTTTTTAAATTTGGGCGTTCTTCTTGGGTTTAATGGCAAAAGTATTGGTATTTAAGGTCGTCTAGTTTGTGTATAACTTTCTTCTTTTTTCGTTGGTGTCCGGGATAATTTAATGTACCCCGCCGGTGAGTTTATTACGGAGGTCAGGGAAAATGTCGTTTAGTGTTTTCATTTGCTTTCTATGATGTTCGGTGATCTTAAGGAAAAAATTTAGGGGAAGATTTTTTTAAATGAGGGGTTATTTGGGTTTTTGGTTGAAGGGTAGTATTTGGGGGTGTAATTTTAGACGTTCCTGCTGCATTGGTATCCTGGGGTTTGAGAGTTTTAAATCTATTTTCCAAGTTTATTTTTAAATTTTTTATTTAAAAAGTTTAAATTTTTGGTTTTGAGCCTTTTAGGGGAGAGATAAAACCGTCTTCATCTTTTTTTTTGTAGGTTGAGATTTAAAATGGGGACGAAGGGGGTTTCGTGAACAGGGCAGCCAGGGGGATCACAATAAGGAAGTGGAGCCAAAATCACTTACCGCTTTTTCCCAGGAGATTTTCAAAAGTATGTCCTTTGCCCCATCTCTACATAGGTCGGATCGTTTCGTCTTGTGCGTTGGGAAAGGCGGGGGGGTCGTTAGCATGTTCTCAAAGCCCTGTGCTAAGAGAGTGTAACGCCGGGGTATCAGCTTTGGTAGCTTTTCCCAAATTTTGCCCCATGAGGATGGTCCGATCGTCCTTTCAGGAGTTGAGTTCCCGGGGTTTGGGAGAGTAACATGAATAGTCCATATCCGTGGGGGTTTCCTTTAAACATAGCCATGGTCGTCAGGGGGAAAAAATCTGCGTTCGTTGGGAGTAAAAACGATTCAGCTCTAAAAAAAGCTGAAAGGGGTTTTTGGGAAAAAAAGTCAAAGATGCCAGGGCGGAGTTTGTTCAAGAACGTGTTCCTCAAGATCCTTGTACCGTCTCCTTCGTTAGAAGCTCTTGATCCCATCTTTGGGCAGTAGCACTTGATGAGTTTGCACTATATATATATTTTTTGATTTTTTTCGACTGGGCTTCGCAGTTTTTCTTTGAAACTCTCTTCCTTTTGTGCATTTGATTTAGGAATTCTGAGAGATTAGAATTAATAACAATTCAACGCAAATGAAAATTAACTAAATTAGCCACCGAACACATCGCTATGTAGTCAACAATCTAAGGAAATATTTCAAAAAGGCAGGCTTTTGTCTACACCGTTACGCACACTTTGGAACACATACAACCGTTAGTAGATGATCTCGGGTCTGGGGAAAAAGGAAAGGGGGTGTTGAAGTCGCCCTGGGAGGTGGGCAATCGGTAATTTTTTTCACAGATATGACGCAAGTCACGGGTTATCCCGCCCCCTTTTTCCAACCGCTCCTATCCCCTCACCATGGCGACGTTTCGGGGAAACAGAGGTGGGGGGGTCACCCTCAGTTTTTTTTTCACGTCAACCCCGAGCACGCCTAAAAGAGTTTCACTTCAGAAATTTGACTTGGGTGAACTTTATGGGTGTTATGAGTGTATTTATGTCCATTTAAAGGGATACCCCAAACCCCTCCCACAAACACTGTTTTTGCTTTTTTTTTTTTTTTTTGAGATGAGGTTTTCTACAGCACTGAATCCACGTTAAACAAAAGGGAATGGGAAAATAGTCAACAACCTGTTCACTAACCCATAAGCGGATATAAAACGAACTGTTTTGTAACCAGAATTTGTGGTATCCTTTTTTAAACATTGCTTTAAGTCCCTGATTTGTGGGTATTTCAACAAGATGTGATAGGGATTCATCTGTGTTTGGGATCTGAGTTAGTCCACGTGCAAAAGGGTTCAACACCCAGTGGGGGAATATCGAAAAATTTCGATGTTATTTATTTAAATTTCCATAAGAATAAAAATGGATAATTTTTTTAAAAATTTTTTATATTATATGTTGCTCGGACCACCTGACGCTGTTCAGGGACACCCAAATCAATTTTAATTTTCCACTGACTCCCTGAATGCTATTAGGGACCCCTGGGGTTCTGAAGGGACCACTGCTCTGAATATTTATTTGCAATTGTCTTGTAAAATCTTGAGAATCTTTTCGTAAAGTCTTTGTAATTGTGATATTTTAGTTCATTCAATGTATTATATTACAAACAAGATCTTGTTTATTACCTTTAGACTCATAGAAAATCAAGAACTATGTATATAATTCTATAATTATTAATTCTAATTCTGAGTAGCGTTTATATCAATCAGCTAGTTTTATAGTACACATATTTACAGAAAGGGAATTGTAAAAAGATAATTTTTATGCAGTATCAAATTTTTGTATACGTAAACAACATAAACTTTTAATTGTACTCATATGTGTAAGTAATTTTATTGATTTCCATTTTTTTTTTGTGTGTGTTTCTCTTGTTTTATGATGAAATTCGTGTTTTGATGCCTGGTAATATAGAGAAAAGGGGAAAGTTGGTCCATTAAAATATATATAATCCTATTAATCTAAGCTTTGCTAAATGAAGTGTTGGTCTTCATCTTAGATATACATTAATTTATAAGTTCACACACACACACACACACATGAAATATTTACTTTTTAAAAAACAAGTGGTGCGCAAGTGGTAAAATATTTTCTTGGTATTTTCTTTATATATTTAATTTCATGCGGTGCTGCTCTAAGATAGATCCGGATGGCGGAAAGTTGAAATAGCGATGTGTTGTGGGTATAATGAATGTTTTAATAGTACCATATATTTATATATATTAATTTTTTTTTCTAAATTAACTAAATAGATTTAGTTATTTTCTCCTTGCCAATTTTATCTAACACTGGCATTAGTATACATATTTACTTTTAATCCTCTAATAATAATGACTTATTCATATTCTATTTCCATTCCCTACAGCCCAGTAGTACAGGCAAATGGCAGGTGAAGTTTGACTGTCCTAAAAACCATTTTAAAACCTGCAACTTAGTTCCTGAGGTTAAAAGTTTGCTTTTGTATTACTGTGGCTAACTTATATCTGACTTATACTGTCTCGTTGTGCTTCTATTTTTGCTATGCTTATTTAAAGTAATCGTTATTTACTATCTATTATTATTATTAACAATATACATATATATTTTTTTTTCAGGAAAACTTCAAAGTTGTTCAAGTAGAATTCATTCTATGATGAACTGTTTATCCAATCTTCTCCTGGATTTTATTTTCAAAGTATCGTTTTGAAGAAATTTTACGTGAGGCAAGACGAACTGGTATCTATTTTAATCTTTTGCACCAATTACTTTAAGAATTTCATTAAGTTTTTCGCATCAACATATACATTTTGATCAAAATGAACGTTCTACAATCCCTGGAAAATTTGGCTTTAATTAAAGTGGCAATCTCTATATACCATTCTTCAGAATTTTCAAAACTAAAAGAGAGATTCAGAAATCCCGACGGTGATCTTGAAATGGGCCTTGTGAAGGAATTAATCCATAAAACAATATCGAATTCTGTACTCCCTTTCAGAGTCCGCGAAAAGCTGTTAGGTATAATAAATCCCATAATCATGCATATTGAGAAGTGGAATGCGGAAAAGAGAATATTCGGCGTTCGTAATCAGCTTGATATTTGTTTGACATCAGCTGGAACAATCGACAGAATCAAATCTTTTAAGAAATTCGTTCGCTCTGATGATGAAAATATCGTAGAACGTTTTGCTTTGGCCTGCCATTGCTGGATGACGGATGATGTATTGAAAATGTGGAACAAAGCTTCTGTAGATGAAAAGATACACATAGAAAGTAAGTTGCTTCACCAAAAAGACTCGTCTTTTTGGATGCTTGGTAAACGGCGTCGAAGAACTGAAGAACAATTCGAAAGATTGGAAACTACCCAATGTTTGAAAAAGTGGTTTGATTGGTTGCATGATGGAGGTGATCCATGTACGCAGCATAATTTTATAGATAAATCTTTGTTTAAGTTTTCCCATACAATTCCCGAACCTAATCTGCTACGAGCATCACCGCCTGGGGAGTTACGACAAACAATAAAGAACAAATATTATTACCAGCACGGTCGCGAATATTTCTCATGTTTGGATTACGACCTAAAATTAAGATTTTTCCACCAAGAGCCGGTTACAATTCTTTACGATTATTTGAAATGGCCACTGCAATTTAAATTTTTGGAAATGGCAAGTCAGGCTTGGGAGTATATGACGGGAAATGACTTTTATGAGTTGTTGTGGGCCATTTCAATACAAAAATTGTCGCCCAGGATACATTCTCTCCAATTTGAAAGTGATTTCGATTATGCAGGTCTGCTTCTCGAGTTTTGGAAACAATGCCCTCTTCATCTTAAACTAAGCTCAAAAGAGCGCTATGATGGTCAGCAGCATCGTAGGTATGTTATGATTCTTTTAATTAAAAAATTTTTTTATAAATCCTAAAATTTGTACACTTTTAGTTTCGCTGTTATGCACAGTAATAAAAAGATGCATTTGGAAATAATACACTCTTGTAACTATTTTCAAAATTGTATAGAAATTTTAATCAAACTGTAGAATTTTTTCGAACGTTTTATTTCAATTAATGTTTTATATCTTGCAACAAAATATGACTGCAATACATTCTTAAATGTATTTTTAGGAAATTTAATAAAAACTTTTAAATCATTTCCTATAATGATGCTCCTATGATATTCCTATTCATTATAATGATTTCCTTTACTGTTTTAATGATTTCCTATAAAACTGTAGAAAATCAAAAGTGTAAAATCAGAATTTTCACCAGTTTTCTTTTAGATGGAAATCCGTGTGATCACACATTCATGATAAATTATTAAATTTGATAATTCTCCACATTGGTGGGATCCGATCTTTTTGGATCGCGTATCCCTAAAGAAAAAATAGTTGTGTAAGCACAATATAATCCATGAAACATTTATATCTGTACATTCCATTCATCTGTCTGCCGTACTCAACTTGACATAGAAGGAAATGAATTACATTTAGATGCGAGTGTTAAAGATTTTACAATAAAACATCTTTTCCCATTTGAAAAAAACTATTATGAGAGTGCATTAAAAAAAACCCCCAAAAACGATCTTTCATAAGTGAAATAATATTCATCAGAAGAGAAAACCAAGTATTAATGAATAAATTAGAAGGCTTATAAACGAAGGAAAAGGAACAACGTATCGACATATCAACAGATTCGATGATGAAATCTAAATTTAAGTTGCAACACCTCCTAAATTTTAGGTTAAAAATATACAGAATACACACAGAAGTCTCTCACACAGTTATAAACATTTTAATGCTATTTTGAACAATGTAATTTTTTAAAAATATTTCTCAACCAATGTGGCAGCAATATATATATATATATATATATATATATATATATATATATATATATATATATATATATATATATATATATATATATATAAACCAATTGACATAGGTTAGAAAAGTCATTGCTGACAGCTTCAATACATCAACTATTCAACAGTTCGTGTACAAAAATGCAAATACATATTCCACTTACTAAATACAAGGGTGGATGACTCTGGAAGCCCGAATTAAGGTTGTGGGGTAAAGCTAATCCACATAGCCAAAGAACGCCGCCAAGTCGGACAAGCATGGTCTCTTTCAAAGTCGCTGGATGTCACTGGGTACATAGCAAGCAAAGCGAACCTCAACCCTTATCATGTAGGAGTTAATAACAGTTGCGTGGAAGTAGCGTCCTTGGTGATAGGAAACAGCCTGATTGGTCGTTGAAACGTGGAGAGAGGGCGTGGCTACGGCGCGGAGAAACAAATTCTGAGTTGGAAAAAGTCCATCACTTAGAATAGTAGAGCTTGTCTTTGTGTGGTTGAGGGGAAGTGATCTACAGCTCTGGGTAACACCGCTGAAGTTAGTAGAGAATATTTGAATGGGAAGATTGCCTGTGTAGGTATACCGAATAATTAAGAAGTAAGCAAATGGAATTTTAAAAAAGATTTTAAAAATAATAATATTAAATTTAGAAGGTCATTTGCCAACAGGCAAATGAACTGCATTTTAATATTTTACGGCGGATTGTAGGAGTCAAGGAGAATTCTCCTTGGCCTTTTGGTGTCATGAGGTACATAATTTTCCAGATTTAGAATGTGACAATTATTAGTAAGTGGTAAGAGAATCAAAAATTTAGTTGCGAGTTTTAATAAAATTTTTAAAAAGTCAGATTTTGAGAGCACAATATATATCTGAATTTCTCATGTACATATTTGCATTAACAATCATACGAATAGTTTTATTTTGGGAAATTTCAAGCATTTTGATATTGACGGCCAGCGGCATATCCCCAGACAGGACAACCATGTGTAACTCATAATGGGCCGCAAAACGGCTGTGTAGAAGTAATTTATTTTTCAGTGAGTCATTGTGGAATTCCGGCAGTTAAGGGGTATATTAATCTTAGAGCATTCCGGAATTTATTTCCTTTTATATATAATGTGTTGTTTCCAAAGTAAGGTTTGTTATTTATCCAGTAAAGTCAGTAAATTATGTTTTGAGACCATTTCAGTGGTGTGAAGTATAGTGTTGGCGGCGTTGCGGTTTCCTTTTCCTTGTAAAGGGGTACTGCAAAACTGTTTTTGTCAACATTAAGTTTTATTTTCCATGTATTAAAGTATGTTTCTAGTAGTTGTAGGTGATTATTTAGTACTTTTAATTGATATATTTAGTGATTTTTGTATTATCGTAGCCTTTATGCAGGTATCTACGTGAAGAGCTGGTCTGTGGATATGTTGGTATGTCATTTATATAAATATTGAATATTATTGGCCCAAGTAGAAAACTACCTTGTGGGGCCCCAAAATTCACATTATATACGTTTGAAAAGGTATCTTTTAACTCGCACTTGATACGATCTGTTAGTAAGGTAGAGTTAATTATATGAATTAAAGAAGAAGAAGCAGGGGGTGAATTTATAAATTATTGCACGCCAAATTAAGTCACTGATCGAACCCGATCGAACGCCTTCTGGATTTCCAGAAAAGACAGCTCCAGTGGAACTGTTCCTCTGAAATCAAAAGTAATTTTCTCAGTCAGTCCGAGTAGTGGATGGCAAAGTGAGAGAGGCGCTTTTGTAAAATCAAGTGATTTGGGTTGGTAGAATTTGTATGAAATAAAGATGTTAATCCTGTTAAGTATGATGTATTCTGCTATTTTACTAAAGGAGGATAGAGGAAAGTGGACGAAAACTAGTTGACAAATTATTTTTCCAGGTTTTTTGATTGGGGAAGATTATTGCTTGGATTTTTGGAAAATGTCTTAATTTTTAGAATATTAAGTAGATTGAGAATTAGGAAAGCTTTAGTGGTAATTTTTTATTTTAGTAGTAATCATATCGAACCTATGGAGATTTGTATTTTTTTAAATTTCTAGCATAATTCATATGTAACTTCTTCTACCAGGTCCGTAGGGGGTAATATATGTGAATAGGAGGTGGGTCAGCGAAGAAATTTTTCTAGTATTATTAGTTACAGTTGGTCAATATTAGCAATAAAGTTTTCTGGTCTTGGGTTTATCAGTGAAGTTATTCTGGAAAGTTTCAGCGAGTACATTGGCTTTTGCTCGTCTGTAATGGCAGTTGCATTGGTGATGGAATATCGGAGCGCTTTTACGGAAAATTTTTGATATTACCATAAGGAGTTATCTTGTGTATTCATTGCTTCTAATTTTGGCTTTCCAGGTTTAGAATCAGAGAATTTTTTAAGGTTTACTTTGATGCTGCGGGTGTATATAATTTGTTTTGTGTGTATTGGGTTTTAGTGTGTTTTGTGATATGTTTTTCTGGCTTTATTTTTAAAGTCTTAGAAGATTTTGGATGTGTTGCAGGTGTATGTGCATGGCTATTCTTGTTTGTGATTGGTTGAGGAGGAGGCGTGGTCGTAGGCGGAGCGAACAGCTTTGGTGAACAGATTGATTTTATTTTCAAAATTTCCTGGGTTTTAATATTTATGTAGTCCAAAATTTGAATATTTTTATTATTAATGTACTCGGAAGGGGGTAATTTAGACCAGCAGGTGGTAACTGCTCTAAGTTATTCTTATGAATATTGGAGTTAAAGGGAAGTTAAGAATTACTGGATTATGATCTGAAGAAGTTCCGGGTGAAAGGAGTTGTATACGAATATTGTGAAAGTTGTTTATTACTGCAAGAGTCTAATATTTGAAGAATTATGCTTGAGTCTAGTCAGGGTATCTGGGAAAGCAATTTCAATATCTAAAAATGTCGGTAAAGTTTTTTTAAGTTGAATTCCACGAGTAGGTTGGGGAGCAGTTCCACGCATTTGTGGCATTAAAATCACGCCAAAAATCACACAGTACCTCTGTTGATCTGTAAGGAAAAATATTTTTCCAAATCCAGTGTGAACAACCTAGATGGCTCAGAGCTTGGGGATATAAATACTAGTGATTGTCAAAGGGGTCTGAAATTTGGTGGGTTAATTGGCAACTATATGGTAGCTTCAGAGTACTGAGAGTTGGGGTGTTGGCGGGTTGAAATGACTTAATGAATTTTTTAATTAAAATAAGTGTACCACCTTGAGCATGTCCTTCCACCACACGATCATTTCTGTAACAGGTGTAATTGGCAATTCTGATGTTGTGAGATGGTCTCAGTTTTTGTTTCTTAGTATAATGTCGGGGGTACTTCTCTACAAATAAGTTTTGAATTCTACTATTTTACTAAGAAAGCCGTTTGCATTCCATGAACACAAACAGACATGGCCAATCCAAAACGACTAATCATCATAATGTTCAATTAAAGCCCCTCCAAATAGGGCGCTTAATTCTTTTTCCGTAGCAATTTCTTTTGAATTTTTTAGGTTGAGGGGGGTGGGGGTGAGGAGACTTTGCTGCATTATAATTTGTTGAGTAAGCATTGAGAGGGGCGAATTGTTTGTTGGAGTGTCTGAGTAATGAAGTTGAGGTCCATCGTTCCACTATTTGTATTATTAACAGTTATGGGGATATTAAGGGGACTTGATTGATTGGCCTGGTTTGTTACCTGCAACAGGAGTTTCCTTGTGATGTGGTGCCATCTGATGACTGCTTGGGTTAAGTATTGGCGGCTTGTGGTATGTGATTCCTGGTCTGTAGTGCTGTTAACTATGTTAGTGTATGTGTTATTGTTTACTTGTGTGCCTTTACGAGGCTTGGGAAATTTGAGGCAGCCTGAGTAACTTGCCATGTGTCCGTATGTTTCGCAGTTGATGCAAAATCTTTTTTCGACTCTTTGTATCGGCAATCACGCCGTTTGATGCGCTTCCCGCATTTCAGGCACCTTGGCGTGATGTGGCGGTTTTCGGCTGTATGGTGGAATCGGTTACAAGAATAACATTGGGTTACCCATTTGCCATCGTAACCGCCCACAGTAACGTTCATGTAGCTCACTTTGGTTAAGTCAAAAATCTTAGCATTGTGAATGTTTCTAGGCAGAGACTAGAAAAATTGGGAGCGGTTGTTTAGTTTTTCGGCCGATAAGTTGAGAAACTTTATCGACCGTGTATCCTAGTTCAATTAAGTCGTTTTTTATATCTTCTGAATTGGAATCTCGGGGTAAGCCCTTGATTACCACTTTAATTGGTCGTTCAGCTTTAGGTTTGATAACAAAATATTGATATTTAAGTTCGTCTAGTTTATGTATTAGTTCCCTGCGTTGTTCATCTGTATCCGTATACAGTTTTATGTATTCTCCGGTGAGTTTGCTGCGGAGGTCCGGGTATGTATCATCTAGAGTTTTCATTTGAGTTCTATGGTTTTCCGTAATTTTAAGAAAAACTGGTTGGGGAGATTTGCACACTTTGTAGGGTTATTTGGCTTTAGGTTGTAGGGTGGTATTCTTGGTATTATTATTTTTAGAAGTTCCTGCTGCATTGGTATCCTGGGGTTTGAGATTTTTAAAGCCAAGATTTAATTTTCTAAGTTAATTTAAAATTTTTCCTTATATAGCTTAAATTAGGCTTGGAGAGATACTTTTTCCTGAAGGGAAATGGCATCCTCGTCTTTCCTTTTACAGTTTGTTGAGATTTTTACAGGGGGATGATGTGTAGGAGTTTCACACACATGAACAGGGCAGCCAGAGGGTATCACAGTATGGAAGAGAGAGCCAAAATTCACTCACCGCTTTTCAGAGTAGATCTTCGTAGATAGTGCGCTGTTTTGCATTTCCACGAAGGTTGGGTCGTGTTCGTCTTGTGTGCGTTTGATTGGCGCGAAGGGTTATGATCGCATATTCTCAAGCCTGTGCTATGAGAGTATATCGATCCACCTTAGTAACTTCAACTTACTTACATGAAGTTGTGGTCCAATCGGCCGTTCCGGTGTCGAGTTTCCAGATTTGAGGCGTAGCTTGCATTTGATAATCCATTTCAGAGGAGATCAAATTCAGAGCCATGGTCGTCAGGGGTATATTTTTAGTTTGAGTTCAGCAAAGTCTGACTCAGCTCTAAAAAGAGCCTATAAAGTACGACCTAGAAAAGTACGCAGAAATGCCAGACATTAAGAGGCTCGTTTCAAAAGACGATGCTTACTCAACGGTGTCTAACCTTCCAATTTCTTTCCTGAAAAAAAAGTTCTTCAAAGACTCTAAGTCCTTCGATCACATACCTTGATCTCATTAAATTTTCCTATCGTCTCTTTTAATGAATAAACATAAATATATATACACCAAACAGTAAAGTTAAAATAGTGGTAACTTACACAGCACGAGCAACATATATGAAAACAATTAAAGATAAAAAAAAATGGTGGAGTCTATTTACAATATGTGGCGGCGCCACTTACAAGTAATAAGCGATAGTGATGGCGCCACAAGGTTATTAACTAGTGAATTACCTTAATATCTCTCTCTATTAAAAAAAAAAAAAGAGGAAAGGTTTTCGTGATGATGTAATAAATTTATTTATTTATCTCGCACACGAGAACAATAATAAAAAGGCAGTAAGTCCTGTTCAATATTACGGTAACAAATTAGGACTACATCTTAGCATAATACATGTAAATTCTGTTATACAATTTGTCTAAAGAGTAAGAATAGTTGAATAATTTGAACAATGGGAGTTGGACTGTTGTCAGGCGGATAGCCTGCACCCCTCCCTAGTTATGTTAAGAAAATTAATAAAAAATTAAATGTTTTCTTTAATCGGCTTTGCTTAAAGTCCCTATAGAATGTTGATCTACTTTAAATATTGCTTTAAGACAGGGGTGACCGCTTTTGGGAAGAGTGCCACTGTCTGATAAAAAAAAAAAAGTTATTCGTTCCACTTCCAACTTTTCCCAATAAACCAAAAATATGAGAAGGTAAAAAATGTTACACTTTTATTATGGAATTTTTAAGCAAATAGCACATTTTTTTGCAAATCTTAAGTAGTAGCAATTTAAAAATAATGTTATAAAAAGGTCAAAAGTATAAATTTATGTTTTATTGTTAAAAAATTTGTTCATTTTCAATCACTTAGTTTGGTATAAAATAAAAATGAGTATCTTGATACATTGAATTCTAATTATTAAAAAGTACTTTCTCTTAATGTGTTTTTTGAATTTGTCGTTGTCTTTGCCAAATCATCTTTATTAGGATTAATTCTCGAAGACGCTAGCAAAATTATGTTGTTTTAGGTTTGTATTAGTTAATTTTGAGTGATATTTTAATTTTATTATGTTCATAATAGAAAACATTTTTCACAAACATATTGGTCCAAACCTACAATAATATCTTAGTGCCAAAAATAATGTAAATTTGAAAAATTGCTTGTTGGTACAACTTTTCCTAAAATTCAAAATAATTCGGATCCCTTAAAGTTGAAATAAATTCCTTATATTTGCTTATCAATATAGTATAGTGCTGTAGGTCAGCAATGCCGATTTGGATTTCAGGTGGGTAACAATTAACGTCTTCTAGAGAAATTATGAATAATGATGTATGAAAGGATAAAAAAAAACTTTTTTATCATCATGAAAATCATCAAACCTAGCACTGAATGAATTCTGCAAAATGGTTATTTAATTTTTAAATCTATCATGAACTGAAGCATTATTAACTTCGGTTGATAGTTCTTGCATTAATGTGAAATGTGTTAATCTTTTTTCTCCAAAATCGAGACAAAAAAAAAAAGGAAAAGTTTGTTCACAAAGGAAGATAAATGATCCATTAGGGTAGGAAAAATGCAATATCTTTCCTGTAAACTTACATTTAAATTATTTAAATATCTCATATGAGCAAGAAAAGCTCAATTCCAAAACCAATCTTCACTCTTGAGCAGCAAACGCTCACAGGGCAGTTCATTGTTTTCTTCCAAATTTTTCGAAACACGCTCCCTCAAATTAAGAATCTCACAAGTGCACTTCATTTGGGAAGGCAGTGCACTCATCAATGGGGTATTTTCTGCATTATAATTTTCTATTGTAATCCAATCAAGAGTATTTATAATAAATTTTGGATTTTTTTTTGTACCTGTGACAGTCACACAATTAACAGAAGAAAAACTGTAAAAAAAATGGTATTTATTATCTTTTCAAAGATTTTTATTTTTTTAATAAGTTTTCGCGTGCCATCCCTGCTTTAAGATCTTTAATTTTTCTAAAAGAGAGAGGCCTTTGGATGAGTTTTCCCGAAAAACCTTATAGTCTTAAGGGATTCGTGAGTCAACAGAGTTTGAAGATCACTGCCCTAGATGATACAATTAAAATCGTGGGAATTTTACTGCTGGTATCTCTATTGGTTCTTTTAAAATATCACCCATTTCATTAAAATACAGATCTGAGAAAAAAATATTTTTACATTTTATAAAATTTTTTTATTACATGTAGTATCTGAACTCTTACCTTTTTCAGATCTTCAACTGCAATTTTTTTCCAATTATTCGCACAGTAATAGTAAAGATAGATATTTATATCATTTGAATATTTTTTTCTGTCTTCCTAGTAATCACAATTGCCCCTTTTTGTTTGCTTTTAAATTTATAATTATGATGAAGAGGTATGGATTACAACTGTTTGGAATAGGAACTTAACTTATTCGCCATTCCCAATGGAATTCGATAATTAATTTTTAACTAATTCCTTACATATTCAAGAAGAAAACTACTAAGAGCTAAGTGGCGCAACAGCCCATCATCTCATTTTTCTTAATCTTTGGCACTGAAGTGCATGTGTATATGTTCCTCTCAGGTGGTCAGTCTGACGTGAAACACCCAGTGTTTAGTTCCCAAGAAAACTTGGTACTCATTTATCCACTCACTGAAATAATGAACGTTTAAATCGACCTTGTCTAGACCAGGGTTTGAACCCCGGGCCAAGAAGAAAACACCTCTACGAATAAAAAGAAGAAATTACAATAAGGAACTCTTATCAGTCCTGAAAAGTGATTTGATCTTTGACCGTAATAAGGCTAATATAGAATATCAGTTCATCCTCAAAAGATCATTTGTATCTTGCAGGTATAGATTGGTCTTCCCATCTAGGATGGTTGAACTGAATTTCACACCTCTGCAAAGATTATTCGATAGTCTCCCCAGTGTTGCTCATGACAAAACCCCATGGTGGCGGATGGTAAACCTCTCGAATTATTCACCGAATGTGTAGCTTTGCAGGTAAGAAACAATAACAAACTCCAAGATCTCAGAGATGTAGCGCTGGTGGGTCATTGTAGCGTTAATGTTTTCTGGGGGTTTGTAAGAGTTTAATCTAAAATGCCAGAAATTAATATCACTGTCGAAACAATATGATGATGCATACGGCAAAAGTTAAGCAAGTAATCTTTCTTCTCGGTGTCTTTAGACCAAACAGGCGAAAGCACGATTCTTCTGTAAAGGCAGTGTCATGTGATTCAATTGTCCATGTCGTTGCATAATAGCTAAAACAAACGCCTGCGATTTTGAGACAAAGTTATTCGCTGAGCACTGGTTGTTATGTAAAGAAATGTTTTTGTTATGAAATGATCCCTGATGGAGCCGAGATGTCCATCATTGCAATGCACACAATATGCCTGTTATCGAGGATAGTGAGGCGATAAGGCTAGTGCAGTGCTTCTCAAACTGTGGGCGCGCCCCTGGGAGGCGTGATAACCCTATGAGGGGGGCGCGAGCATGTTGAAAAATCGAAAACAAAAAATTATTTTAAAAAATTATAAATTTACTGAAAGCAAACAAACTATATTCTGGCAGAATAAAAAGGTAAAATACACATTTACACTGATATAACAAACTTGTAAATATATCAATACTGCGCAGTGTATTTTATAATTAATTTAACAATACTAAGTTAAGAACAAGTTTATTAATTACCAGTGACCCCATGGGCTTGTCATGTATACAATTAAAGGCGAAAATTAACACTTATCTTAATCCTTAAATATGGAATAAAAATTCCGGGATTCGTTCCCCAATGCCACTTTTTAACACGTAGGTGAGCCTATAGGGTGTATTGGGGGTAGAAAATTAATAAATAAGCAAATCCTCTGAAATGAGTAGATCCTTCGCAAGCACTGTCAAGTTCATTTTACTGCATTCCAAAACCTTCGGAATAATTTTATGGATAGCAGTGCACAAAGAAGATTGTACTTTGGAAAAACGTATATATACGTCCAGGGCAATTAACGCACTGGTTGAGGGAGACGCTTATACACGCCGGCGGCACTTAAGAGGTTTAAGTCATAATATAGGTTTAGCGTCAAAGTGTATTATTATTGAATTAAATACATTGTTATTGTATGGAAGGGGGCTCGATGAAAATTATGATCAAATATTGGGTCGCATATATTGAAAGTTTGAGAAGCACTGAGCTAGTGCCATCGATCTGTGCACTAGCCTTGTGCTATCAGTAGAGTGCCTTTCACTAGACTGCATCCATCGATTACACCTCCGCCTCAGTGTTGCCTATTTACGACCGACATGACCACAGATTTCTCAGAAGGATTATCTGCATTTTCTACAACTAACAATCCGCCTACGGTTGAACTCGAAACTTGTTTAATAAATCTCAAATTCTTGCCCAGTATACTGAAGCTGTTCACGTAAAACAACTGCACGAAAATAACAATCCCCGTATTTCAAAATGGCATTATATTCTTTTTTTTACAGATAGCGCTTGCTGATGTTGTTCTTAATGTGCATCTGTACTATAAATCTATTCCAGCGTTTCTCAAAGTGTGGGGTGCGCTCCCCTGGAGGAGGGCGTGAGCATATCGAAAATAAAAAGATTTTTAAAAAAATAACTGGAATGAAGTAAAACAAAATACCTTCTTCCATAATAAAAGAAAATACACATTTACACTGATATAATTTATATATATCCTCTGACGATATTACGTCATCAAATAACTATCTTTGATCCCAAAACCAAATAAAAAAAATATTTTGTTTGATTTGCTGTAATCCCTTGATAAGAGATTTTTTGTTTTTATTACTTTTTCTTTTTAAACATAAAATACTACTCTTTTCAAAGAAAAACAAAACCCAGACCCTGAGAAAAATTCTAGTAAGTTAAAAAAATCATCACTGTTTTATTATTATTATTGAAAGACTGTGCATTAGCTGTAGAAAGAAAAGGAAGACTTGATTCACTTTTCAACCAGGCAACATAATATATTTGCTGATAATTTTATTGACCTTCTAACTTACTGGTATGGTTAGTTCTATGTTAGTTCCATCCCATGTCTTATTATGTGTTTGTTTTTCGTTTAGGGAAATTCTAAATAATGTATTTCTGTTGTGCTTTTTTCCTAGTAAAAGAGTTTTATGATACTTGGAAAAGAATTGATTGATTTGAAGGATTATTTGGCCAAGATTTATTTTTATGAGTATTCTCATACATATAAAGCATAATAAAAAACGTCGTAATTCTTTTTAGAGCATCGATATTTTTATACTGAATACATTTTTAACCCGGGAGTGGTGGTGGGGGGCATTTGTGATCGTTTAATGTATCAATACTGCAGAAGGTATTTTATAACTAATTGCTTAATACTAAATTAAGAACAAGTTTAATAATTGTTAGTGATTTCCATGGGCTTTTCTTGTTGAGCTAAGCTTTTCAAAGGAAGGTTTAATATCAGAAATTGACACTCTGAGTTATTTTTTTATATTTAGCTGAAATCTATATTTTGTCTTCAAAGCAGCCACCGCAGAAAATCTGGTTTCACAAAGGTACGATGTTGAAAATGGTAATAGTATACGATATGCTTTTGTTTTCAGTGCATAAAATTCATGATCCACCTTTACCCAAAATTTAATGACCGATTTATTACAAAATTACCTTTTAATTTCGCCCCTTTTAATTTTTTGCTGGATGTAAAATCTATGAAGATTTCTTCTTTGACATTTGATAGCCCTTCTGGAGTATTTTGAAATGGATCCCTAACCCGCTCGTAACTTGCTACCAAGTTGTCCTCACCAAGAAAATACTTTTTAAAATTCTTTGCCAACGTGGCTAAATGATTTTATATGATTTTTAAAAACAACTTTCACGTGTTGTTCTTCAGATTTGTAAGTTTTAACACATAACACACGGGCTTTTTTTTTTCTCCATCTACTTCAGTAGTGGTAAATCCAAAATGTAAGTATTTTTGAGAATATTTCCTTGATTTAATTTTCGGAACCATGCTCATCTGTGTACTTGTTGATCCTTTATTATCGTCGAATGTTCGCTTGCGACTTAAAAATGTACCTGATTTTGTTTTAATCTACTGCCGTAAATACTTAATTACCGTGAATTACAATAAACGTGCAAATTATAAAATGTACATTCAAGCTAGATTCGGTAGCTATGAAGTATCGAGTCGACCAAAACTGACGGGAAATTTGGGTACGAGGAAAAGCATTTTACATGTTTTTCCCAGACGCCCGATAGTTGCCCAGACTCACACAAACGTTCGCGGTAATGCAGATGTGATGGATATGATAGAGAAAAAAAAATAGTCTAGACGATTTTTCTAATGACATTTGTACTTTTAGAAATGGATGCTGAAGGAAATAAATCTTTAATTAAATATCATTTTGCAATATGGTCCAATTTAAAAATTAAAGAAAAACAACATAATAATTATCCTATTACTTAAAAGTATAATTTACTTAAAATATATATTACTTAAAAGTAACATTAACAAAATTTAATACTTATACGGTTTATAATTCAGATCACATCGTAGTTTTAGCGTCAAAGTGCATTTTTATTGCAGCATTATGTTATATTATGTTGTTGCGCGCATTATTGTTGTACGGGGGCGGTAAAAATTATGATTGAAAATTGAGTCGCCAGTACTGAAAGATTGAGAAGCGCTGATCTAGTCGTTTGCGCATCCCATATTACAGTGAAAATTTGTGAGTTCATAAGGTAGGGATGCTTCCTTCGTAATATAATTTGGGCGGCCAGCAAAGTATTATTAAATAAAAATATTCGAACGCATGCAGACAATTTTTTGTTAAGTATAAATGATTGAAAAACACGTTTTTACGTATTATAATGCATAATCAGAGTCGCATATTTTATTTTGAAGATATTTTCATACACCAAAAACACAATAAAAACATTTAAATATCCACGAGTTTATGACTTAAACCACTAGGCTACTGCGGCAACTCATGAATCATGTCATTTTGAAAAAAAAAGTGGATATAGTATTCAATTTTCAAGGGCAACTACTGAAAGGGTGTGTCATGAATAAAATAATTCCGGTGTAACTTCCAACTTACATCATGAATGCAGCCGTAAAGAAACTGTGAATATAACCACACAGGCAGCTCTCGAAAATCGCCTTACGAGATAAGTTTGCAACATTCTCACAAGAACATAGAAATTTAATGATGGAGTTTAAAAAAACGTCTATACTTCCGAATTGCATTGCATACCTGTAGGACTTGAACTTCAAAAGTTGGCTAATTTGAGAACACTTGGTGAATGTGCAACACAGAGGTTTGCCTTCGTTTGGATAAGGACACTTAATGATTGAAAAAGAGAGTATATATATATATATATATTATGGTATAACAAGTAATTTTTCAACTGTATCGTGCAAATCGTAGATGAAAACAAGGACTTATCTTGTCAACAGATTGCTCTATCACTGATCAGGTATTTGCACTGGTATGGAGTTTAACAGAACACTTTTGGAAATCTGGTATGTCTGATTGGAGAAAGGTTATGTGCATACCTTTTTCCCCGAATTTTTTTGTTGAACGCCCATCTTTTCTTCCATTTACGCTGAAGAATGAGTTGGTCCTTATCAGTATTCTTCTTTATTTTAGGGGAGATACATTTTAATAAAAGTAGCATTCACTTGCTTCTCACCGTCCTCAGCTAACTCTCCAGATCTGAGCATTTTGTTATTATATTCGCAGTGTTCTATCACAGAGTGAGTGACTATGGTGGTTGATAGCACAAAATCCAATTTTGCTTAACCTTTCAGGGCTCACCTTCTTTAGTTGAGTACGTGTGTCTCAATCCCGAGGTCTTTTAGTGGTCTTTTCCTTTTTCCAAGGGGTTTACTCTTTTTAGTAAATACGGGTTTCACGATCCCGGGGTACCCTAGTGATCCTTCTCTAGTTTCGACCCTCCATCTTGTCATCTCATTTCCCCTTTCTTTCCTTTCCCGTCCAGACCACTGTTACAACTTTTTTGAAATACATGAATTTATTCTAAATTTATTGCTTTTGGTTGGATATTTTTCATTATTAATAACAACGTTTGATTGATTTTCTTTTTGTAATGTGTGAATTTGGTTTTATTTATTTTTCTGTATGTTTTTGTCGTTTGTATTGTGTTTTACTGGCACCGTTGGTTTGCCAACCCGCATGTTTGTCGTGTGCGGCGTCCCGTAAGGAGGAAAATGGTGCCCTGGGGATACCTTTTCGTTCCTGTGGCCCACGCTTTGCTGTAGACGGGAGGCAGGAGTGAGCCCGCTCCTGTCAATTGGCTGGTGATAAGTCTCTTCGGAGACATTGCTGTAGGGTTAGTGTTGCTTGCTGATAAGGGGTGATGGGTTTAACCGTTAGATCCTCTCCCTGATTCTGTAGCACTATATTCTGGGTGTGCTCCAGGTAGGCGCCGTGCCTGTTTTTTTGCCAGATGATCGGCACACTGCCTCCCTTGTTGGACTCTGTGGTGGGACGTCGCCAGGACGAAGTTCGTTTCGCGCTTATGGATTTAAGTCAGCTGTGTCCGGGTAAAGGCCTTGTTTTACACAACCTTAACATTGACAAGATTTCAACTAGTACAAGATTTTTTATTAATTTCGCTACCGAACAATGAAATGTCATCTAAATCCCCTTTTGCTATACAAAAAGCTGTAGTAGGAATAGGTGGTGAACCTAAATCTGTTAAAACATTACGCTCAGGTGATCTACTGATTGAAACACTCTCTTCTATAAAAACCAAGTCTTTTTTTTTCTTTTTCTAGTAGAACCCACATAAAACTCTCAATTCCTGCTGCGGTGTCATTTCTGAACCCGACCTGTTGACCAATCCTGAAGCGGAATTCCTTTAAGGACACTCTCTGCTCAAGGAAAAATAACAATAAAAAAGGATGCATTAATAATTCCGATTAAACATATAATTTTAACTTTTCATAACCCCAAATTACTGACAACAATAAAAGCCGGCTACCTTAACTGCAAAATTCGTCCGTACATGCGGAATTCACTGGGATATTTTAAGTGCCAGAAGTTTTGACATTCGCAAACATCACTTCTAGAGCAAGACATGCTTCCACAGATTGCATTCTAGAGCCAAAATGTATTAACTGCTCTCAACCGCATTCTGTTGATTCAAAACTGTGCCCAAAATGGAAAAACGAAAACAAATTCAGGAAATCAACACTAATAAAAATATATCATATGTAGAAGCCCGAAAACTAATAGTTGACAGTTGGTCCAAACCTATGCCCAGGCTACAAAACCCTCATTGATGTAGGTGAAACCATATGAGGACCTCACGTTTTCACGTGAATATAGGATTAAAAAGATTGGGGTCCTGACTCAAATGTTGTTCTCGTCCTTTGACCGAGGCTTAAGATTACATGCTCTTTGCCAGTAGCTCGTGTTGCTTCTAAATTTTTATGTTGCACATGAACATTTATAAACAAAGAATAATTTGAGACACAATATTTAAAAATAAAACAGATTGAGAGCAATCTTTTAACAACTTGAAACAAGGATTTTGTTTTTCAATAATTCACATTCAACTTGTTCAATAAATTTAAAAACAAAGGTATTTCTATGAGAGTGTATTAAAAATATTATGTAGTGTTAAAAATTTGCTGAAGTTTTAGAAAAGTATCTAAATTAAACAGAAAAAATGTACTTAAGTGCAGAAAACAGCTCTGAATGTAGTTTGTAATTAGGATTCTCTTAATTTTGGATCATAATGTATTTTGCAAAAAGGTTGGTAACTTCCTTCTCTTTCCTTTCTGTATATTGTACAGGAATGGATAGTAAATATTAATTACTCATGAAGTTTAAAATCGTGTTTGAATTAAATAGTTTAAGTAAGAGCGCACAAGTCTAAAAAGGTGCGTAAATAATTTGTGTGTGTGTGTGGTTTCGATAAATTCGATATTTAAACTCACATTTTGTCCGTAACATAGATAAAAGAAAATTTGATTCTTCAAGTAATTTCCCAAATGCTAAAAAGTTAATTTCATTTTACTGTCGAAAAAATCCTTTTTTTTTCGGAAATTGCTTTCCTTTACAGTCACGTGACCTTTCACAAAAATATTTTTCATATCGGGAATAAGATTTCTGTTTATTTAAAATTATAAAACACAAGGTCTCTTATCAGCCGGAAGGGAGACATTTCTAGTGTACAAAATGGTCACGGTAGCCTAAAGGTCAGGATCATGAAATCGTCACCGACGTTGTCGAGGGTTCAAATCCTCGTACCAGTGAAGACTGTCCGTATAAAGGTAGGGAGGAATTCGTCTTAAATCTTTCGTGGCTCAATTTCCTCCCGTTGGTGTGATATGAAAGTCTGTAAAATATTCATAAAACATCAGAGATAAACGATTCGTTTGTTGCTGGGTTTTTTTTTTTTTACCTCTTGTGATATTTAGTATTTTTAGAGTGAAAATTCTTTAAAGTTTTTGAATTTCTTATACTATGCATTGATTTCATTTTTATTTTCAGGAATGAAACTTGAGAAGCTGGGATTAACAGAGTCTTAAAGCAGGAACAGAACAACTTCACAGTGTGATTAATTAATTAAAGATATTCAACTGTAAAATTAGTTATGTAGATTGCTCACATAAAATAAAAAGTCTAATCTATTTTTAAGGTCTTCATTAACTTACAAAAAAAAATCTTTTAACTTTTGACATTAACTATTTTTTCGGAACAAAAAGGACAATCTTCGCAATCCGCTGAAAACGCAATTTCTGCTATGAAACTATTCGCCTTCTCCGCTAAAATACTCGTCATAGAACCCGTGCTGCCATATATCTTGGAAGAGTGGATTTAAAAGAATATTCCTGCTAAGTATCGTTAGAGTATTTGCAAAAATGGTTATTCTATGTGATTTTAAGGTGAGTGGTACTCATAAGTACTGTCTTAAGATAATGGGTTGAACAATATTTGCTCAATTAAATACACGCTTTACTGGTATGTGTGAGTGCAGTCTATCAAATATTCAATTTTCTAAGACCCCCTTTTTTCTAGATGGAGATGAAACAACTTTGTTACAAAATTATCGCGAATTTCAAAATAAGTATTTTGATATAATAGGCACAACTTTTCCTTTCAATTTCTTAACATTTACTACCTACTTCTCTAAATTAACCCAGGCATGGACTGTTCAGCAATTTAGTAAGGATATTACATTGAGCAAACTTGGAGTGCTAGAAAGCGACGTAACAGAAGTATTTACAGCAACGGTATTATTCTGTACAATTCTTGTCACATCATTTAGCAAATTAAAAATTATTTAAGAAGCCTATTAAGGTCAAGCTCTCGACTCCTCATTTATCGTGAATAGTAACTGAAAACAAAGGCGCACATCAATCCTGGATTTATAAATATAGTCGAAGTTATTGAAACTTTAGAAAACTAGAGTTAAAAAAGATTTAAAACAAGTTGTTAATTTGTTCTTAATAGGTAAGTTTAATCTTCATATAATAAAATTTATATTCTTTAACTACATCGTTTTATTTCAAGTAATCTTGTTTGTTATAGCTGCATTTTTTATTATCTATTACGTTTCTTCTCGGTTCCGAAGATGGCCGCGGTAGCCGAGTGGTCTAGGTATGAGGTGGTCTTTGTCATGAGTTCGAGCCCAGTACCACTAAAGACCCGCCGTGTAGGGCAGCGATGCACGTTAAATCTGTCGAGAGCTGAAACGTCCTCCCGTTGGTGTGGTAGTTAGGAGAGGAGGGTGCCAGCTCACAGGTGTCGTCCACATCACTTGACCATTGTTCAAAATTACGTGGTCCGTCGCCAAAAGCCCTCGTGTAGTTGATCAGTGCGACGTTAATATTCAATCACTCGGTTCCTAAGCTCTCACATTTGTACCAGGTCTGTCGTGGTGTCAAATCGAACCTCTGGGCGTTCTCACTAAAGCTCATACAAGAAAACTCATACACATAGATATATGCAGCATATAGCTTTGCTTTGCTATGCAGAGCACGGTAAGGAGCTGAAATTGAAGTAGCTATGTATATTTAAAATAGTCATATATTTTTACTTGATAAAACCCAACCAAGAAAGAGCCCTCATTTTTTTCCCCACCAGAGCTTTGGGTACCTAGCTAAACCACTGATTTTATTCGGATCTCGATCATTCAATCTAGTGCTGTTAGTAAAAGAAAGGACTATAGAAAGCGATACACCACGTGTTTGAAACAGTGATAGTTCTGCACGTCTACAATATTAAGCGCTCAGCTTTTTCGCAATGACCTGAGGTTTAACATCTTCGAAAACTCTGAAAGTATAGAACATTTCAGCATCATTTTTGATAATTGTGTTTGTAATTCGGAGGAGGTGGTGGCGTTTGCTGAACACGCATTGCTCAGGGGGTATACAATTGCGTTGCAGTGTGTTTTCACCCTGTTAAGAATAATTCTTTCAAATACACTCATGGACAAAACAATTAGCGCACCAAGAAGGAGTCGTCAAAATGAAACGAAATTTACATACTTAACGACTACTTTGATATAAATAAATGATTAGAAAATCAAAGAAAAAGGATGATGCGTTTCAGAGAAAAAGGCAAGAGGATTTAATACCATGTTGAACCCCCTCTAGCGCGAATGCAGGATGCGATACGATCGGGCATTGAGGCATACAAGTTCTGTATGATGTCTTGAGACATTTCGTTCCATGTTTGCTGTAACGTTGCTTCTAGTTCGTACAAACTCGCGGGATGCCCAACTCGTCCCAGCCATTCCCGTGAAATGCCTTCGATTGGAAAAGACAATTTGGGGATCGGCATATCAAGGAAGGGTAGTAACAGTTCGGAGACAGTCTTGTGACACCCTTGCCGTGTGAGGCCGAGCATTGTCTTGTTGAAAAAATGGCTCCTGGGAGCCGTTGCATGAGTGGAAACGCATGTGGTTGCAGGATGTCATGGACTAACCGTTGGACTGTCATGGTGCCACGGTTCGATACTACATGTGTCCGTGTATTGTAGGCAATGGCACCCCATACCATCACACCAGCTGTGTCGCTGTAAAGCAAAGGCTGGATTGAAGCGTTCACCTCGGGGTCTCCACACACGAATACGATTGTCATCAATGCTGTGATTGAATCTGAATTCGTCGCTAAAGGCGACCTGGTTCCATTCCGCTACAGTTCCAGCTTCGTGCGCGGCACCACCCAAACGGAGGCGTCGATGGGTGGGCGTCAGTCATGGGCAGCACACGTAATGGGCGCTGCAATCCCAAAATGTCCTTCAGTCAGGCGCCTCGTAAGGGAGTTCGAGAAGACACAGGGGCCCCTAGTGAAGGTGCTACCTGTGCCTGGATGCGGCCGATGAAGCAGTTGGCTGTACGCGTGCATTTCTTACGATGTGACGACCTTCTCAACGGCTGTTCTGTCGATGGCGTCCTGAGCCTGGCTCCGTATAGACATTTCGGATCCACTGTCCTTAACACCTCTCCTCACAACACAATCAGAGTGGCCTGATTGATGAGTTGCTCGTCTAGCTGACTACCCAGCTTCCATCATGCCGATAATTTTCCTCCTCTCAAACTGCGACCACAGCTCATATTGTCTTCGGAAACGGCATAATGGCAAGTCTACCTCAGCTCTTTCTTTGTAAATGATTCAGCACACTCAAACAATGGGCGTTGAATGGGCGTTGTGTTTTGGGCATCTGGACTGTAAGACAGTCCTCAATCCCATATCATGATAAGTCTATGATGGGAGCTTGGATTGAATGTGGGGTTTTCTGGCTTAGTGTGGCATGACGGCGATTGGTTGCTGATGGAATCCGATCGTGGCTTCAGTACTCTTTATCTGGGTTGAAAGTTGAGTGATAATTTTGACTTGGGTGAGAGCTTAGAGACTGCTCTCTGATTGGGTGCTGGGTACAGTGATAAGTGACTCCGATTGGCTGCCCTGGGGGCTAGCACACTCAAACAAGCTTTGGTTACCCGTTTTATACACCACGGAGAAGGACGTTAAACGCCCTCTACCGGCTATACGTAATGCGCAATCACGCTGCATTTCTAATCATTTGTATATCTCCCTGACATGTATCTTCATCCCAAGTTTCGTTACGATCCTGCAGTTATTTCTTGGTGCTGTAATTGCTGATAGGTCTGTACCCTTAAATGAGTTGATGATTTTGTACTGAATATTAAAGCAGTTATATTTATTAATTAAGATCTGGTCAAACTGTTCTTTTTTTATTTTAAAGATTTCTAATTACGCCTCTAACTTCTAAAGAAAGAGGTGTGGTAAAGTTATCGAATTTCTAGACATCTTCGGTTTTTTCAATCCTATCGTCAGTGTATGATTCTGGGTTTTTAAGTGTACTTCTGAAATCCTCCTCTTTATTGAACTAGGAATAAGCCATCCTGTTTGTACCAGACAGGGGATTGGGATGATAAATGCTTTTTATTCAATTTTCTTTTTAAATTGTTAAGAGATTTATTTTCAATACACACAAAAAATAACTATGAGATTACTCTATGTTCTTTTGTATGCATTCATTTCTATTCTGATCTGCCTTACGCGATCATTTGCTTCTCGTTTGTTGTGTGTGTGAGAGGGCAGTTAATAATTTATCAAAGGTTTTTAAATTTACGTTTCGCTTTAATTAGCTTTCAGAGACGGAGGTGTAGAGGGCCAATTAACTCATTTGAAGTGGCAGTGGAAAGAGTATTATTAATTGTAATGTTGATATAATTGACTCCTTCGTCTAAATTTTGAATATTAGGACTTCCCAGTATGCTGTGGTGTACAATATTCTTAAATTTAAGCCAGCTATTATTTTTAATGTATTACGTATATGGATTGCAATATGGGACCAAAAGTTCAATACCGGTATTCGGTATTTCTTAGACCTTGATACCGGGATACCGGTTGAAGAGATTTTAGAAAAAAACAGAAAACACTGGGTGCTTCTTTGTTTTAATTACCAATTTTATGAGAGAGTGTAAATACCACAAAAAATAATTTGTAACTTATAAATTATAACAGTATATAAAAAAATCACAAAAAAGTAAAGGAACATCTTATTTATTTACATCACAAAAAAAGTGTGAATATCACTATTCAGTCTAGAAAATTATTATAAATTTTGAAAATGTGACTCCAAAAAACATAATGCAATTGTACTGTCATTAAGCCTGAACGTAATTTTGTGCAAAAATTACCAGCTGTCGAAAATACTCTTTCGGCATCTACGCCAGTTGGTGGTACCGCTAGCAATGCACGTGGATATGTTTTTTCCGTATTTACCTCTCTAAACCTCTCATCTTCAAATAAATCGATTTCTCGTCAGATGGTTTTGGATATAGCTGCTTTCTGTACTGTGACATTTTTGGTTTGTTGAATTTTTGAGTTATCGCTGATTCTAATTTTTGTTCAAGGACAATTCCTTTCACTATCGATAGTGTCATCATCATCTTCGACAACTGTACCGAATTCTTCTGAATGTGGATAGGTTTCAGGGTAAAAAGTTTTAAGAAAGTTTACTATGAAGTTTGTCACATTTGATTTGGTTAGTCTGTTCTTCTTTTCATTTTTAAAAAATTAGTATAATTATGTAAATACAGTAAGACATTCTCCCTATTTCGGTATGTCATTCTTTCTCTTGGCAATTTTTCAATGGAGTATATAATTCTTCAGAAAGTGATGTATGCTAAATTTTTCGGTGACTGCAACACATGAACTTATTGTTGCATTAGCTGTTAATAAATTAGAATCTCTCCGACATAATGTCTCAACAGCCAGTTTAATTGGAAGTAGAGCTGATACAAAGTCTGTAGATATTAAGTCGAATTCACTGATGGAAAATTAATTTGCACGTTTAAGTCGATCATTGCCTGTTTGATAGGATTTCAGTTTCAAAATCGTTCCATCATTAGGAGTAAACGCTCCAACGTGTTTTAAAATCTAATTTTAACAAATGTTTTGTTTTATTTTCAGTTATATATATTTTGTAAGGCATTTTTGTTGTGAACGTTTAAATATCTTAACAATTTTTCGAAATTTACACTACAGAAAGTTTTGGCCCTCTTGATAAATTAATACTTCCATCCTCATTTTAGCAATACCTTCCCCAACAATTACATTTACATTAGGCCGGGTAGCCTAGTGGCTTGAGCTTTGGACTCCGGACCGGAAAGCCTGTTAGATGCCCGTACCGCCAAATACCCTCCGAGTACACGCGAGCACGCTCTCGTTAAATCAGTGGGTCCGGAAAATCTTGTGTGGGCTGAATCACGAGTGCAGGAACTGAGCAGTACTTCCTTCCAATTCAGTTCCATGCCTAAATTCAGGAGGTGGAAATAGGTGGTGTCGGTGACCCATCGTTCCTTCGGGAATTTGTTAAATCCCCGTACCTCGTCACCTGTATGGTGCTCAAGGCTAAAAAGCCAACGACAGCGTACATCTAGCCCATTGCCACGAGGAATTTCGTGGGCCTCGATCTGACTATGTCAGGCAGGTGGCATAAGCAACAACAACACAATTACATTGTCATTATTTTCATTGCATTTTTAGAATAGAAGCATTTTTCACAAAAGGAGAACATTTTGAAAAAAGATTATTCTAAGTTAATTTTTTGCCAAAATATTGTACTCGTACTTAAATATTTTTGTCAAAATGTTCTTAAACCAATTTTATACATGCATTCTAATCTAAGTGACTAAACATCATGAAAATTATCTATTTAAGCGCTTATGCAAAATCACCTTTCCGAACGTAGTCGGATACCTTAATGAGTTGCTTGGGAACTGTAGAACCAGCTAGGAAAATTAAAAATAAGAACAGTGGAACGAGCGGAATATAGAAGTTTAATAACGTTAACGTTATAGACGTTCACTTTCTGAAATGGATGTAAAATTATTTCATTTGTAATATATTTTAATCATGGCTCAATAATTAGAACTATATCATACACTGGTGTGCAAAACTTAAGCAACAATGTAAAAATGTAGCAGATAGCCATGAAATTGCAGCAGAAAAAGGAGGTCTGAGATCAGTAGAGGGAACACGTAAGTCAGTAGAAACGTCATGCTATGCATATATCAGAACAAAACGTCAGAAGCGATGTGAGCGTATGCAAAACGCGTGATGTCGGCGCGCTGCTCAACAGTAGAATAAAACGGCTGACGGAGACGCACCACCATATTCTCTGCAAGTGCCAGTGAGTCAGCGTTCGTGAAATATATTGTAAAGAAATCACCTGGACGATTTCGCACGTGTACATCGGTCGGAAAGCTGGAGTGTAGCTGCAGAGTTCGGAATCAACAGAAGTGCCGTTTCGCGCGCTTGGAAAGCGTCTCGCAAACCACAGGTACAGCTGTTAGAGTATGGTACGCCTGAGGACGACAACTGCAGGATGGCCGATATATCATCCTGCAGGCGAAAGAGGTCGGCAGTCAGCAAGCGCCATTGCTCAGAAATTCCCGGTAAGCAGCAAACGGGTCGACAAGTGTCGCGGTTTACTGTGGCCAGACGCCTTCAAAGGCCTGTTCGCCAGACGTCCTGAACGCTGCTCCTGCTGAAAAGTTGGCCACCGAAGCCACTGCTTGAGCAGTGGGGCAGAGAGGACAAAAAACTGGACAATCCGATCAATGGAGTCGTGTTCTTTGGCTGGATGAGAGTCGGTTCAGTACCAGAAGCGACTTTCAACGCGTTTTGATTTGAGAGAGATCGGGACCCGGTTTTATCCTAAGCAGTAACATCAAGGAAAAACACCGTTACGGTGGTCCTGAGTTCTTGCTTGGGGAGACATTATGCTGAACGGGCGAACTGAGCTTCACATTTTCGACAGAGTGGTCTGTAACCAGGGATCTCGATTGTGAGGAGGTACTTCTTCCCCATATGCGTTCTTTCCGAGGCAGGTGCTATTTGCCCAGACTTCATTTTTTATGGATGACAATGCACGCCACATCGCACTTTTGCTGCTGAAGAGCTGCTGGAAAGTAGCGATATTTCACTGAATGGATTAGCCAGCGTGCTCCCCAGATTTAAATCCCATCGAACATGTGGGATGCTTTGGGAGACGTATTGCCACACGCGCTACATCATCTGGAGCAGAACAACCAACAAACTCAAGCAGATGTTGATTGAGGACTGAGCACTCCTACCTCAAGAAATGTTGCACCAACTGGTTCTGAGTATATGGAGACGGTGCGGTGAAGCAACCATTGTAGTAAAGGGAGGCATATACCATATTAAGGAACATCTGCTTGTTGTTCCTTCCTGTTGGATAGACAATCATGAGTCACGATACTATGCGTTCAATAAAGCTAGTTTTTACTGATCCCACCGTATGCGTTGTATTCCTTTTTCAGCCCGATGCTTTCGTCATCCTTTACGTACATAGCCTCCCTCATTTCAGAATTTCATGTCTCTCAGATGATTTTTCGTGAAGTTATGGCAATAAACCCACCTGTTGCTTAAGTTTTGCACACCAGTGTAAAAACATATACTATTTTGCTATATTGGAGATCCCTGAACATATAGTGGAAACAATTTCATCAAACAAGTACCGAAAAACTGGTATTTAAACTTGTGAATACCGGTATTTCAAATGGCTCAAAATACCGATATTCGGTATCCTGGTATTGCAATCCCTAATTACGTATTTTAGTACGAAAAAAAATTTTCTAATTACGAAATCAAATATAGCTAAGTAAAGATCACTGCTAAGTTCATTTCAAGAAATAACGCATGATTTAGTGCAAGATTTAAAACTGAATTTTGTCTGTGATGGGGAAAATGGGGTGAGATTATCCGGAGTTGAAATATCTTTGGACGAGTTGACTGCTAAGTCACTGAAGATGCACTCATTTGTAGTAATTTTTACCGGATTCCAACTAAGGTTCTGGAATAAAATCTTCGAAGAAGATGGCTTTTTTGCTGTGGGTAAGAATAGCGTCTTCTGTGGGATTCATAGAGCCGTGTAAATGCAAACCATTGTAATTTTGATGTTTTTCTAGGTTAAAATAAATGCTGTGTGTTTGCAGGTATAAATATGATTAAAAATATCGCGATGCTTAATTTAGTCTTAAATTAACTGGTCTGTAGCCCGGCCCCTGTGTGTTGTGTGGTCGTTCATCTGACAAGTGAAATTTTTATTGGAACATAAATTTGCGGATGAAGGTGTGGATGGAAATACTCGCAGATCACACTACACCAGACAACACCAAGAAAGTTTCTGGGCTCAAAAAATAGTTTATTAGAAGTATTTTTGGACCAAGCAACATGAAAATCATAGAAACTTCAGGCTCTTGTTTTCAAGAATAAGAACTCCCTACTGATCAATAGCTGTATTTTCAAGCATCTTTACATTCTGTGTATGATCTTTGCAATGTTCATTTAAGCGAGTGAATGGAAGAATTTGTCTCAGGATCGATTTTTAACTTCTACGAAAAGCGTGTAACAGCTCTACCTCTTCAGGTGTAGTTCCTGGAGTGTAACCTAGAGTGTCAGTAGAACAGCGAACGTAGGCACGATTCCGTACCTAAATCCCCACAGACAAAATTCATCAGAATGGAGTGAACTCGTGAGAGATCTTTACTTTCCAAAGCAGAAGGCAGAGCTTCTGGAATCCAGACTGCAGCAATAGGATCTACTTCTACCAGACGTCATGGTTACAGAATACAGGACCCGTGAAAAGAATCTTCTTCATTTATTTGAGAAGAAAGAACACGTGGTTGCATATATTGATGTCAACGGCTTAGTGAATTTCATGAAGTTAAGAGATCCAAATAACTAGAGGGGTTGTTTATAGAATCTTCCAAGCTTAGCTTGAAAGCAGTATTACTATACAACGGCAACCTTCTTCCTTCCGTTCCCATCGGACATTCGTTCATGTGAAGGAAACTTATGCAAACGTGGAATTACTTCTAGAGTTAATAAAATACGAGGATCATACACTGCGAAAAACCGGTATTCAGAACCGAGTACAAAATACTCACTTTCAAGTACGTCACATACTCAAAATATCTCCGATGCAAACATACTCAAATTTGAGAATAGCCCATTCTTATCTTTGGCAACGACTACGTACTCAAAATTGTAAACATCACATACTCATTTTTAAACCTGTTACTGGATCATATTTGAGAATATAACAGCAAAAATGAGTGCGTACTGCCTCATGTATGAGTTTTATGGGTCAAATATGAGCATGTATCGTTTTATTTTATGGTTTGTGTATCCAAATACGAATTTTTAACATACAAATATATATATCAAATCAAATTCTAAAGGATCTAAATATGTGATACTTAAGTTGTAAATTTCTATATTTTCCATCTGATATACATATTATTTTACATTTTATGAAGATTTTTACCACTTAACTTCGAAAATTTAAATTCTTTTGCATTTTTTGTTTTATAAAAAGGTACTTGCGTATCATCGCAAAAGTGCCAGCAACGTTCGGGCGACACCTGCCATGCCTCCTACGCGCTGAATTAACGACCATGTACTTCGTTTTTATATAATGTCGCGCCAATGTTTTTGAGGTGATACGGAAGTTCCAAATAAAAATATAATTTTTGGTTTCCAGCAACCGCAACTGCTATGCATCTATAAACTGTATTATTTTTTGGAACTTATACTCAAATTTAAATCTGAAAATAACAAAAAAGATTGATGCAATAGTTAAACAATTTGGTTCATTAAAAGTTATATATATATTTCTAGAAGCAATATATTGTCTCTTTTAAATCTAATACAAACAGAAAATTAATTAAAAAAATTTTAGAAAATTTAAAATCAGTCTTTCAATAAGTATCTTGGAAACATTATGATGAATAACAGACTTTTCATATTAAAAATTTCTAAACATAAAAGTAAGAAAGGAATAGTTTCTTTTGCAGGCTGCGTAACATGAAAAAAAAAAAACTTAGAAACCCGACTAAATAAGTCTCATTAGGCCCCCAGGTAAGCAAGTATTTTTTTTATCAATTGTTTTGTTTAAATCGATACATACACAACTTCTGCTCTCAACACTTATCAACCGAGCTACTGGGACTCCTTTTTAATCCATCCGGATGGAAATAAAAATGCATTGTAATATATGTTACAAATCAAACTCACTTTTATGTTAACTGGTTTTATACTCTTATCACCAAAGAAAACAAATATTGTAGCTTTTAATTTAATGTCTTTTTTAATCAAAAATTAAATATTTGAAAAATTTAGACCTTGGAAGAATATATATATATATAAAAACAACTAAAACAGTAGAATTTTACATTTACAAAACATTTAATATTCATAAATTTTTAACCAACTGAAAGAGCTTTTAGAGAAGTTTTCAGCTCTCATTTAGAAGAAAAAATAACATCTAAGGACCAGTTGAACCATAATTTAGCCATTTTACTAGTGTACAGCATTTTTTTTAATGATTCACTGTAAACAAGAAAATAAAACTAACCAAATCTTATTTTTGAAATATTTATTCTGAAATTGCAAATAATACATATATCGTGACATTAAAAAAAAAAGACAAAAGAATACAAGTGTAATTTTTGAAACAACATGCCGCTGTAAGTTATTTTTTTATTGAATTTTTTGTAAACACTATCTAAAATGCATATCATCATCAACTCCATCTATATTTGTACAGCATAGCTTGTATTTTTAAGTGATATACATCAAATCATTTTAAATGTGGTTAGTTCTAATGTGTAAAGCAGTGTTTCTCAAAGTGTGGGGCGCGCCCCCTTGGGGGGCGCGATAACACTACAAGGGGGGCGCGAGCATATCGAAAAATTTAAAGATTTTTAAAAAAAAATAAATCCTCAGAAAGAAGTAAAACAAAAATACTTTCTCCATAATAAAAATACATAACAACAATTGGATATAATTTATGTTTATCATCTGTTGTTTTTCCGTCATCAAATGCCTATCTTTTGATCCCAAACCAAATTCAGTTAAAAAAACATTTTGTTTAATTTGCTGTAATTCCTCGATGAGAGATTTTTTACTACGCTTAAGCTTAACATATTACTCGTTAAAAGAAAAGACGAAACCCAGACCCTGAGAAAAATTCTAAGAAGATAAAAATTCATCGCTGTAATTATTGAAATATCGTACATTGGTTGTGGAAAGAGAAAGGAAGATATGATTCACTTTTTCAGCCAGACAGCATAATACATTTGCTGATCATTTGATTAACCTTCCAACTTACTGGTATGATTTGTTTTTACATTAGTTCCGTCCCTTTCCTTTTTTTTTTTTTCCGCTTGGGGAAATTTTTGTGTAAATAATAAAGATTTTTTATGATAGTTGGAAAAGGATTGATTGATTTGAAGGATTATTTGGCCAAGATTTATTCTTATCTGTTATTCTCAAATATATAAAGGAGGGGTGAAAACGCCAAAAACCTTCGAACATCCGTATTTTTTTCTGAATAAATTTTTAACCCGGGATGGTGGCACGGGGCATCGGGTGATCTCTTTTGGGAAGGAAGTTAAAACTGATCAAGAAAAAGGAAAAACCCGCTGAAAAAAGCTTTATTATTCGGGGATTGAGAAACGCGGTGAACATGAAAAAAAAAATTTTCAAATGCTTCCAAAAAGAACTACATCAACTAAAATATGAAGCCATAAGTGTCCTATTGGTTAGTTTGCCCTTGTCAAAAAGAAAAAAAAGAAAAAAAAAGTTCAACCTTGTTATTTGTTAATCACCAAAAGGTGTCACGAGTTCGAGCCCAATACCAAAAGACCCGCCGTGTAGGGGAAAATGCGCGTTAAATCTGTCGAAAGCTCAAACGTCCTTTTTGTTGGAGTGGTGTGGTAGTTAAAAGAGGCCATTTTAAAGAAATGCCCTTTGCCATTTGACCATGGTTAAAAAATTACGAGGTCCGTCTCCAAAAGCCCCTCTTTAGCTGAAAAAAGGGACGTTAAAAATTTCACTCACTGATCATGAAAGCTCAAAAAAACTCCCAAAACTTAAACAAAATATGACAGGCTTTGCCAGCAAAAAAACAATCCTGTTAGTGAAAATTGCCCCCTGGTTTCCGTCCTTTATTAACGGGCTTCCACTTTTGAATCATTTTTTGTTCAGTTTTATTGATTTTTTCTCAAATTATAAAAAGAAAAAATTTAAAAGTCCTTGGCCGGGGGAAGTATACTTTATCTTAATTAAATTATTCACCGGAATTCCAATTTTTATCGTGAATTTTGAAAAAATTTTTAACAAATGATTGGGGGGTTAAGTCCCCTGCACTACCCATTAGCGTTAGTATCGAGTGCGGCGCCTGCCCCGGTTAAAACATTTTGAAGTCTTTCGCTTTAAATATTAAAAGTAAACACAATTATTCTTTCATCGGAATTTTTTTATTCTTTTTTATTATTTTTTAAAATTAATTCTAAATGCTAATTCTGTGAGGTTTAAAATTACAGTTCTTTAAAAAGTTTTTTACAATTATAGCATTTATCTAAAAAAAAAACATTTTACATTTTTGTATACAATGTCGTGCACGCAGTTTTTCCCTCCTTACAGTTCAGGGTATTATATCAAGAATAAGTTTTATTTTTAACAAAATGAACTCGTGGAAGAGCCGGGGACTTCACCCAGTATAAAGTTTTAAAGTACAGTACTGAAGAGGGATTTTTTAAATAATTTTTAAAACTGAATTTAAGGGAAAAAGTTTAATAATTGTTAGTGGGCCTTTCCAATGGCTTGTCTTGTAGAGCAAAAATTTTCAAAGGAAGGTTTAATATCGGGAAATTTACACTTTGAGTTATTTTTTTTATATTTAGCTGAGAATCCCCATATTTTGTCTTCAAAGCAGCCACCGCAGAAAATCCGGTTTAACAAAGGTAGGGATGTTGAAAATGGTAATATTAATGGAGTGTGTGTTTTTTTTTGGCAGAAAATTTTTTCATTCACCCCTTTTCCGAAAATTTAAAGAGCGATTTATTACAAAAAATTTCCTTTAATTTTTCACTGGGTGTAAAATCTATGAGGATTTCTTCTTGAAGTTGAGAGCCCTTCTGGATATTTTTATATAGATCCCTAATCCACTCGGGAACCCTTTCTACCAAGTTGTTTTTATCAAGAAAATACTTTTTTAAAATTTTTGCCAACATGGCTAAATGATTTACATGGTTTTAAAAAACAACCCTTTTTCATGTTGTTTCTTTTTGATTTGTAAATTTTAACACATAACGAGTTTGGGGCTTTTTTTTCCCCTCATTTACTTCAGTAGTGGTAAATCCAAATTTTAAAGTATTCTTGGGGAATATTTTATTTAATTTTTCAAAAACCCTGCTCGTCTGTGTAAAAAGTTTATCCTTTATTATCGTCGAATGTTCGCTTTCGACTTAAAAAAAAGTATGTATGATTTTGTTCTATTCTACTGCCGTAAATACTTAATTACCGTGAATTACAATTAACGTACAAATTAAAAAATGTACATTCAAGCTAGATTCGGTAGCTATAGAAGTACCGAGTCGACCAAAACTGACTGAAATTGTACGAGGAAAAGCATTTTTACATGTTTTGCGCAGAGGTCCAAAAGGTTGCCCAGACCCACGCAAACGTACCCGATAATGCCAGATGTGATGCATATGATAGAGAGCAACATAGAATAGACTATTTTTCTAATGACATTTGTACTTTTAGAAATGGATGCTGAAGGAAATAAATCTTTAATTAAATATAAAATTTTGCGATCTGTTCCAATTTAAAAATTAGAGAAAGAAAAATAACATAATAATAAGCAAGTAATATGTATTTTAAGTATATATATATAATTTTCTTAAAATATATATTACTTAAAAGTAACATATACAAAATTTAATACTTATACAGTATATAATTGATATCGCATTGTAGCTTTAGCGTCAAAGTGCATTTTTATTGCAGTAAATACATTATTGTTGTACAGGGGATGGGGGCGCGACAAAAATTTTGATTGAAAATTGGGTCGCCAGTATTGAAAGTTTGAGAAACACTGACTTAGAGTTCATTGAGTTACAGCAGAAAATTATCGTGTAAAGGATATTCCTTCCTTGTTGTGTGCTCTGGCTATCCAACAGAAGTGCACTCGCGAGATTTTGAAATTTCAGGGAGTGCGTTTTAAAATATCTGGAAGAAAACAAAATGAACCTTGAGATAACGTTTCCTGTTTAATATTTTGAATTGCACGTTGATAATTATATTATTCTGCTTGATATTTTACTGATTTCATATTGAATTTAGGTAGCCTTTTATATGCCTGATTATTTTAGTTTTGCTTAGTATTTTCATTGCATTAACCGCGTGTAGGGCAGCGATGCACGTTAAATCTGTCGAGAGCTGAAACGTCCTCCCGTTGGTTTGGTGTGGTAGTTAGGAGAGGGGGGTGCCAGCTCAGGTGTCGTCCACGTCACTTGCCCATGGTTCAAAATGACGTGGTCCGTCGCCAAAAGCCCTCGTGTAGCTGAACAGTGCGACGTTAATATTCAATCAATCAATCAATTCATTGCATTGAATTTGGTATCATGACAACTGATGATTCCTAATTTTTCTTTAAATTATTTTATTATTTGAATTAAGGTTCCTTGTGTGTGTTGGTATTTTGAATATGCTATTAATTTATTTGCCCATTTAAATTGTTTTCTAAGTATAATAATTTATAAGTTTTTTAACACCATATTTTAAAAGTGTTTTCCCCATATCTGTAAGAGTTTTGGTGGACAATCACCCCCTGACCTTAGTTATTTATTTTATTTATTTGAAACTTTTAAATTTTTTTCAATCGTGTCATTTAGGGGAAAAAGGGAAAAAAAAGCTGTTTCCCCCAAAGCTTGCTATTGAGTTAGGGAATTTGAGTCTGAGGGGAAAAAAAAATTTAAAGGGCAAAATTTTAACAAATGATGCCTATAAGGAAGACCCTAAATTTTTGGAAATGTATCGTACCCAAAAGGGATAGAAAAGGGAAAATGAAAAAAAGGAGCAAACACTCAGAATTTGAGCTGAAAAAAATACGACTGCAAATGAGACTCAGAGTCGTGGTCCACAAACCCTACCCCAAGAAAAAAATTGAATTAAAGCGACCAACATTAAACCTGAAGTTGAAAACGGGGACTTTTTCCTCACCTTTTTCAAAACAAATGAAGTTTTTGGATTTTGGTGAATATCTGTGGGTCCCTTTCTCATTGGTGCCCACCTAGTGATGTAACCCCCCCTCGCCCGTGACCCCGAGGAGAAATACAAGGATTCCCCCCACATTCGTGAATGCTTCGCAAGGTTCGCTAACCAGAAAATTCCGGAGCTGTTTTCAAGTCCAGAAGAACCCTAAATGGGACGGGGAAAGATTATTATTTTGAAACCGGAGCATATTTTGAAGGGGCTCAATGAGCTTAAAATAGACACATGGTTAAAAATTTTATGAGTCGATCAAATGAAAAAAGAGATCCCTTCCAGAGTGTAAGGAGAAATTTTTCCCGGATATTGGGAAGAACTTACCCACCAAAAATTTTTAAACAAACTGGGCGGACAACAGGGCGCCCCCCCCAGGGGACCTGGGGAGACATATAAAGGGTAAGTGAAACCCAATGATGGAAGAAGTTATCATCCAGGAAACCTGATCGCCTTCCAAAAGGGAATTTTCCCCATTCAGCCAAATGAGAATCCCCCCTTGATGCTATGGCTGGGGGGAGACAAAGGGTGATAAAGTTTGGGCCCCCCCAAACCCCCCAACCCCCTCACAAAGAACAGACGAGAAACCAATTTACATCAATGCTCACAGCTCGACCAAAAACCCCTCGATTGACATTAATCGACATAATTTTCGGGGAAAAAAGGGGGACGTGTTTGTGCAGACACAGGATCTTCCCATTAATTGGGGGGAAAGGTTTACCAGGAAATTTAAAGGATAAGGGACTCCTCTTCCGGAAACCACATTGCAATAGCAGCAAATGGTCCAAGCCCAAAAGGTGAGACCCCAAACTCAAGTGATGGTAAAAATTTAGGGAGATAAACTGACCAAATTTAAAATTCTCCCAAAGGCAAAGGAAATCGAACCTTCTGGGAAAAAATTTTCCTTAATTCTGCTGGTTTGGGTCTGAGGGGAAGAAGCAATTGGTACTTCTGGGACAATCCTAACCATAAGCACCCATCTGGTGAAGAATAGGACACCCCGCCATAGCAAAAGATTCCGAACCCCCTTAATAAGGGGAGGCGAAGGTAAAATTTTTAACCCTCGTCAGAAAAAAACTTAACCTTCTTTTGGGAATCCTTCCGCCCGAACCAGGGGAGAAGCAAAACATCTCAGAGCACCACACCCTGCTTTAAGTCCGAAATAGTGACAGAGAAAAAACCCCTATTCCTTTTTGAACGTGGCCGTCGACCAAAGGTGGGGGACCCGTCGGAACCAGGGGAGGGGATGAACAAATGGTAAAAATTTTATTTATTTATTTTTGATTGCTAGAGGCGCCACCGAAGAGTAGGGCCCCGGGGGCCCGGTTTGAATCGGGGGATGGTGGACTGCGGGGAAATCCGTCCCCAGTGTTCCGTAATTTTATTTTGTTTTCCTAGAACTGTTACCCGTATATATATAAAAAAAGGGTGTTTTACCCCCCAAAGTGAATTACGCTCATCGTATGATCCATAAATTCATCCCAGTGGGCTAAAAAGTTTTATTCGTGAATTTTGACCAAGGAACACTTACAAATGAATTAATTAAAAATAAAGTTGAAGTAAAATTACAATTTGTTTCCAGTGGAAAGAGAATTTTTCCGATAGATTTACATCGTGGGGGCCCTGCAAATTTACTTTTAAACATCTGCAAAAAAAAATACAGCTGTCAAATTATTTAACCTTTGTAAACTATTTCCATTTCGCTGCCATGCATATCACATTTCATAATGGCCAAAGTAAGCAAAATCTCAATCTAGAAAAAAGAATTTTTTTTTTTTTGAAATAAAAAGATTATTAGAAAACTAAGTGCAAATTTAGTAATCCTTTTTTGTCTATAAGAATTAAGGGGGCCCCAATATTTTTTTAAAATTTTGTAGTAAACAACACCAATAATATTGAAAAGTCCCTTTATGAATATATATAAAATTTTTATTAGTTCATAATGGTGTCTATATATATTCATATATAGACTCCATTATGAATATTCATATTATATATACTATACTATTCATATATATTCACATAAATATATATAAAATTTTATAAATATATATATTCATATATAGTCTTGTCATATATATATATAAAACAAGACTAAAACTGCATTCTAGTCAACGGGAAGCATGGAAATGGAAATGTTTGTTTGAGAAAGAAATCTACTTAAAATTGTTTGAAATTAATAAGGATACTGCCATATATAAATCATAAAAATTCATTTTAATATACATAATAATAATATACATAATAAAAAAAAATTATATACAAAAAAAGAATAAAATTAAAATATAATAAAAAAAATAATGGATGAAAAACCCCAGAACCAAATGTAAAGGTATTGATAACCCAATTTTAAGTTATGGCCAACCCTGACAATTCCCAAAAACAACACTTTTGTAGTGTACCGAAATCAAATTTGAACATTAATTTCAATATAGAAACAAAAAACGACAAGTTTCCCCCTTTTCCCCCGAAATGAAAAAAAAAATATTTGGATGGTTTCTACTACCATCTTTTTTGCTTTTGGGAATTGGGAAACTTTTTAATTTAAAGCCACAAGTATAATTAATATAATTAAATAAAGGGTAATTTTCTAAGGTACAAGTCTTTCATTTTTTTCCCAAACAATCAAGGGGCCCGTTTTTTCAATTAGTTTTCAGATCCCATTATTAAAAAAAAACAAACTTTCTTCATCTATGTTTTTCTGTTAAAAAAAAATATTTTGTTTAAAAAGTATTTTTTCCAACCAATGCAGTAGAAATAAAACACAGAAATCTTGGTCACCTGAAAAATGCAAATCTATAAAAGAATTACTTGTTTTATTATTATTATGGTGTTCCTGTATGTAAATTCATATAAAATCTTTTGTTTAATAGAATACAGGGTCCCCAGGGGAAATGGTATATCATAGGATTCAGAAAGGGAAACGTAATCCACATAAGATACCGTGATCCCTTTTGGATCATGGTTCTGAACGAATAAATAAATAAAAACGTAAAATATATTAATCGGGGTTTAAAAATCAAGAATCTGATATATTCACATTATTTCTCCCCAAAAAACAAAACACTATGGTCACATTAAAAGGGGTGTTATAAACCAAAAATCAATATGTTGTGAATTAAACTTCTTTGACTGGGTTGTTGGTTTATTTTAAAAAAAATAGATTAATAAGATTTCTTAGAAATATCCCAATAGTTTTCAATCAAAGAAAGGTATTAGGGTCATGAAAGTATAGCCTTTCTGCAGTGGCGTAACGTACACCCCCATAGTTTGGGGTGCCCTGGGTCCTAGGATTCCCAAAGCATGACAGTCGCCAAGTACCTACCTTTTCTAAAATCCAACTTGGAGGCCCCAAACCTGACTTTGTAATGGAGTCCAAATGTCCTCTGTTACACCATTGCCTTTCTGCACTATGTTATAAGATAAATCGGTATTTAAATATTATGGCACATTTTTTGCGTGTTTCTGTTCATGTACAACATACCTGCATCCAGAAGTTTTTGTGCCAAAGCTGGATTAATTTTTGGTACTTACATATTATTGCAACTGTTTTTTGGAAAAAAAAGCACATGGTCGTGTTAATTGAGCATGTACAAATTGGAAAAAACAGGGTTCCCAAATTTTGGGAAATTATTTTGAATAATTTCATTGTTTCGGAATATTAAACCCCCAAATTTTCTACTCTACCCTTTTAAAAATTCAGAACCAGTTGATTTTTGCTGTTATAAGCCTATAACTCTATTTCAAAATTCATATAAAATCTTTGCCAAAAAAAATTTATGGTTTATAATCATTCCAAATCCAGATAACACCAGTATGATCATAGGACTCAGAAGTGGGAAAACGTGATCTTACATATGATACCGTGTTCCCTGAAGTGATCGCATATATGTAATAATGGTCCTGAACCAGTAGCGCACACAGAAATATTTCAAGGGGGGGGGGTCCAGGGTCGAAAGTTCACCATTCTTGATTTTTCTTTTATTTTACGATTTTTGGGAACAAAAAAACAGTAAAAACTTTTAAAAATAAATAATTAGCATTAATTAATAAAAATTTAAACATTAATAACAAATACTTTAATTAAATTTTTCCAAAATTAGAATTATAATCAATCAAAAAAATCAGGGTTTTGGACCTCCGGGCCCCCCCCCTTTTGGAGTCCTAACGGAAAAAAAAAAGGTAAAAAATACTTTAAACAGGTTAAATATAAAAAACTTATATATATCCTCATTTATTTTCATACAAATAAACAAAAAACTATAACCATTAAAGGTGTTATCAGGGAAAACAATATCAGGGGGTAGCTAAACCCTATCAATACGGGCCCCGCTGAGGGGCCCAACATGTGTAACTACAGTCCTACTAACAGAGCCTCATTCTAAAAGGTCCAAGGAAGAATTTTGATGGCCCCAAACGAACTAAAATACACCCGGG